>JAUZNJ010106945.1:0-20524 GCA_034780135.1 Jordanella pulchra | reverse complement strand
AGAGAGAGATATAGAGAGAGAGAGAGATATAGAGATAGAGAGAGAGAGACAGAGAGAGAGAGAGAGAGAGAGAGAGAGAGAGAGAGAGAGAGAAAGAGAGAGAGAGAGAGAGACAGAGAGAGAGAGAGAGAGAGCAAGGGAGAAAAACACAGAAAATACAGAATAGCTCATAGAAGTCTGCCAGAGACAAAAAGGAAGAAAAACAACCACATCACTCCAGCCATGACAAAAGATCAAATATCCCATGGACATGCAGTAAATACATATATACAAACATCAAATGCAAAACAAATGATGATTACTCAATGTTATTCAGAGCTAAAAGCTACAACTTTTTATCAAGCATGACTGTTAATGTGTGAACTTTTGGATCCAAATGCCTGTGGTGCATATAAGTATATTAGGTTGGTTTAAATAACGTTTATAAGGCTCCTACAGCAAGGTTTGTTCAATAGCAGGTGTGAGAGGCCTCAGAGCTACCCCAGAAAGCCTAGGGCTCCCTGTGGGCTCGGGTTCTGGTTCCAGTGTTGCAGCTGTCTATCAATGTAGTTACTGTTGTTGGTCAATTCTTTAGGATGATTTAGTTACTATTTGTAGCTTTTTCCTTGTTAGCTTCAAATCAGTTTTTATACCAGACAATTATGGAAAAAGCATGAAATAGTTCTAGTTAAACAGAATACCATATAGAATATCTATAACAAAATATTTAATTTGACCTATCATTAAGGAGAATAACTGTACTGGGGGTCGCAGACGAGTGTGAAGCGGCCGGGATGAGAATCAGTTCCTCGAAGTCGGAGGCCATGGTTCTCGACCGGAAAAAGGTGGCTTGAAATTAAATTTCTCCTTATTCAGGGATCTGGGAAAGCTTACGCAATGCTTTTTCAGGAGTATTTATAAAGACAAAGAACTAGAAAGTAATAGCCTAAGCAGGGATTTATAAAAACAAACTAACAAAAAAAAATAAAAGCAATGGGAATGTCTGTAGAAATGCAAATATAGCCAATTAGCAACAGCATACAGAGTACAATGATTTTCACAGCCACTAATTTCAGATTGCTGAAAACAAATACAAAAAGCAGTGTTATTTGCAACTGTATTATTGAACCTAAACTGCAAAAAGAACTCGTGAATAAATCGCTTGATCAAATAACCATCCTCCAAAAGTCTTTTGTAAAGATTATGGCATTGCTCATAAATAACATTTATTTTTATGGGAATTTCTTTAGTTCACGTTGCACTTTTAAGCTTCTTGCAGTTTGAATACAGTTCCAGCAGAGGGCACTGGAGCATTCGATTCACAAAGTCACATGACTATACATTTTTTACCTTTAGGTATAACAGCAAGGTGTCTCTTTAAAATTACTTGAACGTCAGTCCTGATAGTGACTTTTAAATCTCCATATCTTGTAGTTGGCTTGCAGTTTTTAGTCTGCAGATTTTCTAATGCATTTAAAAAAATCCAGATATGGTTTTCTTTGTTTTTGTTCTTGTTGTTAAGCCATTAACACAGAATCCTGAGCTGATTCCCTACCCCCTAACCCCCCCTCAGATCTTCTTCTCCCTGCAGGCTCATGCAGCTTCAAAGTTTGTATTTCTGAGTAGAGCACCCCTCTTTTCTTGTACAGGAGCCCCTCCATGACCCCCTTCCCTCCCTCTGTCTCTCAGCTCCTATCTGAGACCAGTGCTCAGGCTCCTAATGAAAAGAAAAAATATACAATGGGGTCTTTCTCAGTCCCTCTGTGTTTCCATTAAAGACCCTGGGAACACAACACAGTCTACAGAGACACTCTTAAAGGGCCAGTAATCTGCAACCAGCATCTCCCAATTGTTTTATTGAGATGAAGAGAAATCTGAAGCCAAAAATAAGATAAAATAAAAAATAACATCTGGAACAGACATCAACATCATTAGCTCACAAAAGGATATGAGTCAGAGACAAGTGCACTTATTTAGTGTGCTTATGATAATGTTTAAGCGAAAACAAGCCCAGAGTTTTTGACTCAAACTTTGGATGACGTTGAGTCAGAGGCAGATTTTGGGGGCCACAAAGTAGAAAATGCTGACAAGTGCACACGTTTTGTTTAACCCTCATAATTTGAAAGATTTGATGTATTCACGAAATGAACAACTAAATAAAATTAAAAACCAATCAAATAAAGAAGTTAGTTGACGCATAGAAAAGGTCATTTATGTCAATGACCAAAACATTTTGTGATTATTTCACCTGTTAGTGAATAAACTGGTTAATTCTCAACCATTTTTTTTCTGTGAAATTATGTTCAATACTTATATTAAAAAAAACAAAGAGAAAATCAAAAAACATAAAATCTGCTATTTGGGAGCTTTAAAAAATCTATTGTGTGAATTGAAAATGATTTCTGATGTGAATTAAAAAACTAGTGGTGCTGAAAGCATATTTAAAAGGTAATGCTCTTTGTAAAGAGAGGAGCTATAACAAAAGAAAAAAATTTTCTTTATGTGCTCTTATACATCCTTCTCAGTGTTTTCACAGCTCATATTTTATGCATAATCCTTTATAAAAGCTATAATACATTAAGCTAAAGTTTTTTGTAGTGTCTTGTATTTTTTTTTCTTTACAGCATATTTGTGTCACAATTAACCAAGGCCAACCATCAATATCCATTACTTGCTGAGTTTCCTGTAACAATCCATAAACCACTTTTTTATATAAGCTTAAATAATTTAACTAAACAAATTATTCCCAAATTTTGAATAAACTGACACATCCAAAAACAAATACAGAATAGTTTTGTAATCCCCACAGTAATTTGTTGTACAATTTATCTTTTTAAGAACGACCCAGGTAGGTGATTCATGTATGATTTTCCATACAAAGTCTCCCTGCTCATTATTCATGCCATCTTACCATTTTTGCAATAAACATATAATCATTATTCGAAGAAGTCATTCAGGTACTCAGCTTTACCCAGACTTTCTGACTTGTTTCAACTAGATAGGTCTCAAACTATAGATGGTTTAGTTACCTCGGTAGTAAAAATCCTTTACCTTAAAAACTTTGTATACCTGGTTGGATTCTGTGTCTTGTTGATGTGTTCATTGGAAATAAACACATTGGGATCCCTGTGTAATTTTAAGAAAGAAAAGAACTGTTGAGACAATCTGCATGCAGCGAGGCTTCTCACAACCTCAGAGAGGAGGAGGAGGAACAAGAAGAGGAGGAGGCGAGTTGAAGGAGTTTGAGTCCAGGAATTTCAATCCTCTTTGTAGAGAGTGAGGGGGGTTAAAGAAAGTCAGAAGGGGGATGTCTAGAGGAGCCGATGGGCAGCAGAGAGGAAAAACTTCGGAAGGCAGACGGAAGGAAAGGCTGGTTTAAAAATACTCCTTCAGGCGCCAGAAATAGACTCCTGACAAACGACTAGTGAACAGAAAAGTTTAGAGCGGCTTTTGTGGAGCGTCTTTTCTTAAGCGAGTTAGAAATGAGTTGGACTCAATGCCAAAAAGTGGCGTAAAGAAGGAAAGGGACAAGTTTAGAGCTCAAGTTAGTCACCTTTTTTTTTTAAAGAAAGAGGGAAACGAAACGACTGAATCTGCTTCGCCTCCTGTTCCCAGCTGTGGATTATCTTATTTTCAGCATCTATCCCAGTCAGTGCAAGAAGCTGCTGAGATGCTTTGATTGATTTCTGCTGCAGGAAGACCAATTTCCTTCTAAGCTCAGATTTCCAGGTGATCTTTGGTAAGAAACCATGGCGGTCTGGAAATGCTCTTTGCTGATCCTCAGCGTGATTTTTGCTCATTGGAAGACGGTGTCTGGCGGGGAGCTGTCAGGTAAGTAAATACTCTGCGTTTTTTTTAATGCAGCCTGATTGTTGTTCAGTGTGGGGAAAAGTGATCAGAAAGTACAACCAGTTACCTTTGTCATGTTCACGTATTAGAGAAAATTGCGTCGTGTGTGAGGAGAAGCAGCACATCCGGCTAAGATCAGGTAGTTAATTGCTCTAATAACAACCTAGTCAAACAGATTTGTAAACAAATATAAACTTATTATCATCAATATTGTTCCTGTTGTTGGAGTACTGAAGTTTAAATGAGTTTGTTAAATAAAAGAGAAAATAGATGAGTAAAATGAATGGAATTGGAAAAACTATGAAAAGCCATTTTTTGTAGAATTTGACAAGAGGACGTAAGCAGAAAATAGGCAGTTTGGATCATGCGATTGTGCAATTTACCGTATGTTGTGTTTGTAGGCACATACGTAAATTTCCAATCGCCCGTCTTGCTGAGAGCTTCTGTGATTGGTCGGTACATTTTATACTGTGTCTGATGATCCAATCAGTTTTAGCCTACTATGTTATTCTGCCTTGAGGAACTTATTTCGTTCTGCATAAGATGCACAAATTTTATTATTTCTATTTTTGGTATGTATTTTATATATAAAGAAAATTATAATAAGTCCACCCTTCAAACCCTTACTTGAATAATTGCCACACTGGTGAGATTAGAAATGACTGTAGCTACATGTATTCAACAAATACCTGTTAGACCTGTTTAAGAAATAAATAAGAGTGAATCTGTTTGACATCAGGTTACAAGACTTTCTGCCTTTTGCAAAACAGAGAAAACCACTGTCTAAAAATAAAGAAAACGCGGAAAGGAGTAAAAACAACATCCTTAAACCTTTGTCTCGGTTAAGTTAGTTCAGGATTTAATAATAAGAAAAGTGAACAAGAGCCGACTGTATTGAGAGTTGTAGGGCTAAATGTATTGATTCTCCCCAATACTTTTGGTAAAATATTTAGTGGACTGAAAAAATAAAATAGGGACTTTCTGGATACTTTGCATCCTGTTATATCAGGTGTAAAACTAACAGCATATCAGAAACATTATAGCATTGTGATAGTCACACATGGTGCTTTGACGTCTCAATCTTGGTCAGGATCCAGGTGACTTTCTATTATTCTTGAAGCTATTTGATCCAGACTTTCTGTAGGATGAACAGGATAACAAACAAAAGAAAAGTGGTGTTTTATGCTTTTCCCTCAATCCACATACCTGAGGTAAATAATAACTATTAACAAAAACATATCAATAAATAGGTGATAATACAGTTTTGGATGAGCCTGGTCATAAACTGGGCTTATATCAACATTGAGATGCTGAGGCATAACCTTAAAATGGTGGTTCATTCTTTAAAACCTCTCTGTGGCTAAATTAGGACAAATCTGCAAACACCAAAAGAAGGTACAAGGTTGAATGCCAGTTATAAACATTTGATGACAATTGTTCCCCCCAAAGGTGGAGACCAATTGTTATGTATTTGGGACAATAAATTTTTCACACAGACACTTTTTTGAAAGATATATATTTTTTTAAACACCATTTTAATGATGATATTTAAGTGTAACAAAAAGCCAATAGAGGTGCTACTTTATTAAAACCAGTACAGATGTCTAAGTTCCAACTGGAAAAAATAAACAGGAAGCCCCCACTGAAGTCAGAAATCTAACAATTGAAGGTGAAGGTTCCTCTCAAACTAAACAATGTTCTGGAAACACTGAATTTTCCTCAGCCTCAGTGGATTACTGAGAATGATGCTGTCTTTGGAAGGCAGGAATTCAGACAAGGAATGCTGCTACTTTTCCAAAATCCCATAAAAAATCCTAAAGAGGGACATTCTAGCTAGAAAAGGCAGTAATTCCCCTAAATCCTTTTTGGACAGAGCCATTGGTGATGTGGAACAATCAGCAAGCCAAATGTTGCTTACATGGAGATGTTTGCAGTGTTTTTTCAGGTGTTTAAGGGATATTTTTTCTCCTCTTTGGAATTTGACAGATGTGTTGGAGTTGAAGATACCCTGAACCTTCTGAGGTGCAAATTATAACAAGTGAACAAAAGCAGGAAATAAAGCTTGTTTAGAAAAACCTGTTGAAATTGGACTTTTTTATAATAGATTACAACAGCTTGAGAAAGAAGTTAAATGTATTTCAGAAGGTATCTCTTCAAAACACCATAACAATCTGCGACTAACACCTAAAATCACAGTGGACGCGACCCATATGCTTGAGAGGTTTGGCCGACATGGAGAGAAGCTATAAGTTTGGCTCCGTCGCCTTCTGCTCAGTGGATTTATAGAGGGGGGGCAAATGTTTTTGCTTGCCAAAGCCGCTCTGACTCAGTGTCAAGCACAGGAAATGATGGATGGGCTGAGGGGGCAACAGATGAGGAGAAAGGGGTTTGGACTGATGAAAACTGCAGCAATGAATCCAAAGAAAGGAATGAGAAGGAGGAAAGGGCAAAGGCGTGGCTCTGAATGAAAGGGAGGACTTAGGTTGAAAAGTCAGAAGCATCAGGGACGGAATGAAAGGAGGATAACGGCGAAGACCAAAGGTATTTTTGGTATGCGCCTGTTTACGTTTGGCAGAATGGATTTAGAGGGAAAGAGACAGATTTGAATGTAAGTGTTGGACCACAGCGGGAAGTTTGGGGACAAAAACTGCATGGGTTGAGCACAAACGAGTTACTGGTAAAGGGCCACACATGCAAATACACAATCACTGTTTGTCCAGAGCCTGGTGTCTCTGGGTATCTGCATTCTCACAAAAGAGTTACAAGCCTCATTGAAAGCAGCCAAAAGATACAGTAACGGAAAGTAGGGAGGGTTTTTGTTTGAGGAAATACAAATTCAGGGTCACTCAGATATGTGAAAGGGCTCAGCCAAGCAGGAAAAATAAAAGGCTAGAAGGACTTTTGATGCAAAAGAGAAAGAGAGAGACAGAGCAGTGTATGAAGCAGACAAGCTTTTTTTGAGGTCACCAGCATTAAAATTCTAACTCGTTATTTGAAAAGCAAACAGTGGTGATGTTGAGACCCGCAGCATTCTTTTGCCTTTAACTAGAGAAGTATTCCCGCTGAATCCTCTGGGATCAAAGGTCAAAGGTTGACCCCGATGCAGCTTTAGATGGCTGTTGGACAAGCTTGGGAAAATCTTTACTGTGAGATAAAGAACAACAGTAAAAACCTTTAAGGATGATTTTTGTCCAGAAGTTAGAGAACAGAAGCAGAGTTTTCATGACTTTGTGCACTAAGCTGCTTTAAATGATACAGGAGGCCCATTTCTAGATTCAGCATGCCTTTTCTTTAAGGTCAATGTAAACACTTCTCATTTCTGAAATGTTTTTAAAGCAAAGCATCAAGAAATGTTTAGACTTATTATATTTATAGTAACTGTTCATAAGACTGTAGGATGTCTTGGCAGATGACCCGCTCTCTTCTTAGAAAAGGCTAATTCTGTTTAGCTTGTGTTGAACTTTGATTATCAGAAGCAGGCGTCTCTCTACAAGAGGCCTTTGTCCCCGGCAATATCAGCACAGCCCTTCTTAAGTCAGCCTCACTATCACTGAGACTCACACAAACACCAGTGTCCTGGCAGATAAACTGGCTGCACCTGTATTTATCAAAATAATTAAGTACGTTTACTCTCATCGTTTTTCAGAAACACAAATTAGCATTTTATCCTCCAACTGGCTTTAAAGCTGCAGGATGTTGGAGCTCTTGAAATGTCAGCTGCACCCAAACATCTTAAACAATCTAGGTTCATCACATCATTAATCGGGACATTTTGTGCTGGTTTAAGTCTGTTTAGTAATATTTAAATGATAATGAAAGCTATAGATATCAGTCTTCCTTGGTTCTGGTGCTTTAGAACCTCTACCAGCATGTTGTGGATGCTTCATGCTGAAACACACCTAACAGAAACTGACGGGCCGTCAACGGGTGAACCTGCTGACATCTGGTAATTCTGGTAATTCAGGACGGAGAATCCTGGGGGTCAGGTTTAAGAACAAATGCTATAGACCAAAGTCAGGTTAAAAATTTGCAACCTTTAGCCATTTATGGCCCAATACATCAATTTGCTACAATAGTCATATACCTTGAACTTTTATTTAAAAAAAATATCTAATAACAATCATACACTTTGTAAATTAGATGATTTGCCAAATTTAATGCTAAAGAAAACAATTTCATTTGTATTTCATTGTCTTAACTCTGATCTCTGTGCAGCTAAGACTTTCAGATGTCACCTATAGGTTAGTTTATATGTTATGCTATGAGACGTCAAGCATTGAACACCTCACTGAGCTTTGGTTAATCCATTATATGAACGTAGAACAGGATGCTGCTGCATGACTTTTTCACCATCAGCAGCCCTTTGCCCAGACACCTCTTCCAAGGCCACACGTAGAGCATTAATCTGTGGGTGTCCTGTTACAACTTTTTCATTTCTGATACAATACTGATATTGC
The DNA here is from genome assembly GCA_034780135.1 of Jordanella pulchra. NCBI lineage: Eukaryota > Metazoa > Chordata > Actinopteri > Cyprinodontiformes > Cyprinodontidae > Jordanella > Jordanella pulchra. Next base: position 12,239 of record JAUZNJ010106945.1, on the reverse strand, counting down.
AGCTTTGAGAATTGGCCAATTTTATATTGACTAGATACAATGTTAGCATGAATTATACCAGCTTTTATTACTCAAATTATACCGTAGAACTTTTGAAAAGGCTTAATCAAGTACTAATTACTAAATTAATTAATCACTAAAACACAGAACAAAAGTCAACAACAAAAGGTATGAAAACAACTGACCATGTAAAATTAACCAAAGATTTACAGATATTTTTAACAGAAGCAGCACAAAAATATTGAAGATTTTAGATTCCTACCTTTGAAATAACATATTAGTTTACTGGCTTATATCAGACCGATATCTGATACTAATATTGGATTGGGACACCCCTACATTAATCAGACAGGTAGTTGAGAGACTCTGGAAAAGCTGCAGAGAACTACAGCCCAGGAAGGGGAATCTGCTGAACCATTAGACGTGGACTCCATAAATAAAGGCCTTTCAGGTAAAATAGAAGATGGAAAGCCATTCTTGAAAATAAGCCACACCAACTTCTGTTTGAATCTTCCTATGTCCATATAGGGGACACAGCAGACAGGTGTTGTGGTCTGATGGCACTAAAAGTTTTGAACTACATGGTGGAAAACTAACACTACTCATCACCTTAAAAATACCACAGTGAGACACAGTGAGGTCAGCACGATGTTGAGGGGACGCTTTTCTTTCCCTGGTCAGAGTTATTTTGCAAAAAAGATTGGTCAAAAGCATGTGCATTTCTTAATGTATTGAACGTTTGGCATTCCGTACATTTGACAGCATCCATGCTGCCAAATTCCATGTTTTTTGTGGTTCTTTTTCTTTGTTAAAGGATTTTAAACCATTCATTACCCTCCACTATGTAATCACACAATACTTGGGGTTAGGGTTTTTGAAATAAATCCAAATGAGAAACATTTAATGTTTGCACTGTTTTATTTGGTCTCTGTTTGGATTTCAGGAAATGCTTTTGTTCAATAATTGTTTTAATCTTTTTGTACAGTGACTTTTTTATAAAATATTTTCTATGCAGGCCTTCTGTTGTAGGAAATATTTTTAGATCAACCTTTAGATTTTCTCTGTGCACGAAGAAAAGCCTACATCACAAGATTTGATATTTAAGCATCAAAATAGGAAGGCTTGTCTTCAGACAAGGTGTGAGTTTTTAAATTTACAGAAGTAACAGAAAATATATTTTTTTCTCTTTTCTTTTCTCCCTCTCTCAAACAAAGACCTGACATTTGAAAAGAGTCCCAGCACTGTCATCTCTTCGCTGGGCAAACCTGTATCATTGGACTGTGCACTGAAAGTAACCAGAAGTGAGGAAGAGGAGCCTCCTGATGTTGTCTGGCTGAAGGACGGTATTACTCTTCAGTTTGCAGACACCAACCACGTCCAGGTTCACAGCAGCAACAGCTGGGTAGTCAGAAGCACGCTACGGTATGAAGCAGCTCTTTATTTTTGGGCAATGTTTAATAAGATTTAGCAATCCAATCTGCAGAAGACTTACCTTGCATAACAATAATCATTTTTGCACTTTTTTGTTTACGGTCTTTGTACTTTATCTGCTTTCTGAAACGGTTTGATGCTAGATTATGTCACTATGTGGATTTCCAGTAAATCTTGAAGAAATTTTATGTGAATGAAATTACATAAACCCATCAAATATCTTTTCTTGCTGCTGCTTTATATAATAAACTAAAACTTGGTTAAACTTTTTTTAAATTGTTTCTCTCCATCTTTCTCTTCGGTTTATTAGTTTTAACCTTTTGCTTTCAATTCTTTGCATCATTTTTATCTCATGTTATAGAATTGGAAAGGTCCAGCTCAGGGACATGGGCTCCTACAGATGTGCTGTTCAGTCAGAAGGCAATCAAACTCTGTCTGAGGAAGGGCGCATTCAGCTGGAAGGTAAGTTCCCAAACCTCTGTTGGACGTGTTTATGTTCCACTATGAAAAATACTGATTCAGCTACTTCATTTTCAGGTCTTCCTCATTTCTCTGTGGAGCCTCGGCACATGTCTGTTGTGGCCAATGTGTCTTTGAGTCTAAGATGTGTGGCCCACGGACCTCCAGAGCCTGTCAGGGTGATTTGGCTGCAAGATGGGGCTCCACTGAACTCCTTAAAAGACCAGGTGGCCCTGTCTCCTTCAACATACAACCTCACAGGTAGCACTTTATCCCTCAAAGTTGTTTATACTCTTTATCTAAAGTGTATATTTATTTATGATCAGTTAAACTTCAGGGACGGGGAACAATTAGTGGTTGTTTAGTTTTACAAAACATTTTGCAAGCCAAAAAAACAGCCCAGTGTTTACCCAATTGAGGCTGGATGTGACTGCGTGTCCATCTGATTTCCCCTTTTTAAAAGGTAGTTTTTGTAATAAAAAATGGTTTAACATTATCATGATCTTTGATTTCTTAATAATTTATGTAGTATAAAGCATAAGGTTTGTTATCTACTGGCTCATCTTGTTATTTTATCTTGATTCTTTATGTTTGCTGGTGTGTTTGGGACTAGTGTCCAATATCCATCTGACACCTGGAATGATAACCACTGTAGAATACTTTGGTGTAAAGAGAACTCATGGTGTAAATGTTTCATTTAACTCATTTTTCATTTTAGAGTGAAATCTGCCTTGAAAAACAAATATATTTTTTAATGTATATATTATGAGATAAAAATGCAGAACCTTGAGTTCTGGTCCGAATTACTAACAAGGAGACCGGGTAATGTTGCTGTTAAGAAAATAAAAATAAAACAAAAGCCAAAATCATTTATTAACAAAGCTCCCTTTTCAAATGATTGTTAAAGTAAGACTGTAAAATTCAAAATTAACATAAATCAAACCGGCCAATCGGTTTAGGTTTTTGTACCAGGTCATATCATCATAACAGAGATGGTTTTAGTATTATGCTTGCTGTGCAGGAGCAATAAGAGGGTCCAGGAGCAATTCTATAAGGGCACTGGCCACTGTTTGGCCCCTGTTTAGAACCACCCATTACTTGATGTGAATTTAGAGTATAATTAAAATGTAAAATTACTTTCTATTTAGGAATACTTTTGCACTGTGTTTTCCAGGTTGATTGGCAGAAATCATTGTTTTCTGAGGTAACTGCTGATGTCTCTACAGATTAGGATTGTTTTCAGAACAGAAAGAGAAATTGCAGATGTTCTACTTTTATATAGGTTGTTTTATAGTGGTGATTATTTTGTCTGCAGCATTTGATTAGCATCACCTTGCTGCTACTTTCTGGTGGATGCTGCTGCCTGGTTGTTCTGTTAAAGCATTGATAATCTATGACTGTAAGCTTTAAACTTTGATTATGTAACAGACTCCGATCAGATTCTAGTTGCATATGAGCCTAGGAAGTCACAAGAAATAAACACTCAACCAAGGGCAGCCATGACGCAGTTTGAGGTTGAGGCTGGTGATTTTTTTGAGGGAAGGAACTTGGAAATTTCTTCACAGTGGAAGAGGGATATTTTCACTTTGACTACTGATGGTTTTCTTCTTTAAACTTTGGGAAAAACAACCCTTCAAAATGTGTTTTTTTGTAAAGTGTTTGGCTTCCATGATACAGAATGAAATTATCTACTATGGAAACTATACAGGACCTTTCAGGATGTATAGAAAGTCCTTTAAAGGGCTAAGGCATGACCTGCTGTGTGATTGTGAGAATAAGCAGAGCAGCTGACATTCAGTGGACAATAAGAAGGAAAAGGAACGGATGTTCAGAAGAAAAGACAGAGAGAAAGAAAACGAGAATGAATGTAGCCCGCAACTCTGTTAAATAGCAGGCATGTGTTATGTTCAGTGGCAAGAGGAAAGGCTGACTCAGACTGGATAGGGAACGAAAAGGCAACAACACCAGCTTCTGACTAAGGAAGTCATTTTGAGTCATCCCAGTGGGCCGTCCGCTGTTTGACGGTAACCAACACTCATATGTTTGGAATGGACAGCTGTGCTCGTAGACCACAGATTAAATAAAGTTAAACACAAACAAATTTGTTGAAAGAACTAATTCAGACAAATGGCATGAAGAGCATTCCATCCATTAAAGCATTATCAGTAACACGTGCTGCTTTCTGTGGCTTCTTCTTGTTTCATTATCAGGAGGCATTGCATAATACATGATGCCATGCGTTTTGGTCAACTCTAACCCTCTGTTAAGACTTGCTAAGAAGTTAGATACGACTAGCCTATATGTCCTTAGAAGGGTAATTTGTTCTCTGAGGTTGGGTGGGATATATATTAGTTTAGTGCCTTATTTCCAGCAGAAATCCATTGGTAGGCTTCAGTTTGTAGTGTCAGAGAAAAAAATAATTTTGAGGGTGTCGAGCAAAAAGCTACACATAGTAAACCTTACTTAAAAGCATATTTCTACTTTCTACAATGATAAATTAATTTTACTTTCTTAGCAGTCCTACAACTTTATAAGGTATTTTTAAAGTTTACCACCTCTGCATACAAGAGTTTATCTTCAATGCTTTCACAATTTTATCACCAAAATAACATTCATATTGAAACATTCAGGCAAAAATATGTCAGCAACATCACATTTTGATGTGTTTCCTCGTTCAGAAGGATGAATGCTTAAAGATAGAACAGTGACAGCATTGCTTGGTGGCATGGGGAGGCAGAAGGAGGAGGAAGTGTGTTTTTTGACCTAAATTTACAAGGGGATATTTTCTATTTGTGTCAAATTCTGAGTTCTGAATTCCTAAGTTTTGCTTTTACCTGTTGGCTTGGGTGTTAATAATTATTTCACACTGACAAAGTAATACCTACAGTCAGGAAAACAGAAGAATCAAGGAACGCGAGAAACATTCTGGTAAAGATCCTGGACAAGCCCCCAAATATTTGCTGGATAGAAGAATGCAATAACGTCAAGAGGGGAAACGTCAAAGACAAAAAGAAGTTATATTTCTATTATTAAGACAAGTGAAAGACTAAAATCAAAAAGGAAAGGCATAACTCAAGCTCTAGAGAAAAATATGCTCTTAACAGCTATTAGCTTTACCACTCTATAAAGATTTTTGCCAGTCTCCAAAGTGTGGGTTCTGATTCTGTTGTCTTTTTGTACATTTGTGTATATATAAAACACATATATATATATATATATATATATATATATGGGTGAGTGTGTGTATAAATGTTTTCATGTTTTTTCAAAAGGACCTGGTTATATATGCTACAAAAATGTTCTCGTTACCATTACAGCATGAAAAACCCCTCTTAGTAAGGGATAATAGCATATCAGAGGTTCCTCATGTTTAATCACCCTGTTCATCATTTAATGAAAACAGCCCCGAAAATGTAATCCCAGCAGACTAAGTCAATACTCTGATCACAATTAACAATATTCCTATTTCTTGTAGTGGAAAATGTGACATTTTCAGCTTTAGACAGTCATTTTGCGGTTTGCAGATGGGGAAGCAAAGAAGCACAGAAGCATTTAGCGAAATTGAGAAAGCCAGCTCAGCCTTCCCTCCCTCTTGTTCCTCGCTAACAAACCCCTCACTTCAACCGGCGAGTATCATCCCCCCTGTTCTTTTTCCGGCCTCCACACAATGGAGGCTTGGTGCCGCTGGCACAGGACAACAAGATTCTGTGCAGGCCTCAGTTTGTGGACGATTGGCGATGTTGGGCTGTTAGATAACAGTGATGAAACTTGAGTGCCACATGTTTAGATATGTGTGTCTTAGCCTGTTTTTGTGTTATGGAATGTGTTGAGTGTGTGAGCACACTGTGACTCACTGTGAGAGGACTCATTCAAAGTCAGAATGTGTCACGCTGTTGTCCCCTTTAGAGGAGGCCCAGGGTTGCAGGGGCATCAGTCTTTCACCTAGACCCCAGCACCAACCTCCCAAACATTTCATTCTCAGAACTTTACAAGGCTGGATCCTTTGGTATCCTCTTATGAATAGCTTGATTTAGATTTTGACTAATAATTTTCAAAAATCAAACTCCTAGAATTAATGCAAATCCTCATCTATAAGCAACAAATCTAGATAAGGAGGACTACATCTTTGGGACATTACTTATCATTTTGAGCTCTCTCATTTTTTGTGTTTGCTATTTCTCCAGCCAAGTCTTCCAGTGTGAAAACTTTTTTCATTCCTAGGGCTTGAATAGCATTTAAAATAAGAGGGATATTCTCTAATTAAACTCCTAATTTCTGAGCTACTTCCTGGATTAAGCTTTATATTCTGCTACATCGAGAATTATTTTTTGGTAAAATTTTAGCTGTTTATGTTTTCCAAATATACAAATGAGGAGAACTATTGAAGTGATCAGTCTTAACTATGTGGTCACTTTGGAGCTTTTTAGAACTTTTACATGTCACTTTTCCAAAAAAGGTGAGCATCTCCTTCGGAACCTACATGTTACTGGGCTCAGCATATTCTTCTTCACACGAGTTACAGGTTATTTCTTATTTCTGTTTTTTAAAGGCTAGGCTGTATTAGGTTAGTAACTATTAGCTGGAAAAATCCTTGAAATAATCAGATTCTTTATGGAAATCAAATATTACTTTATGGAACTGAGAGGTTACTTAGTGGAACTTGGAGGCTGCCTCAGTCTGTTTCTATTATGAGGCCGTTTGTAAGCAGAAACTTTCTGCAAACTTTCCTTTACAGAAGGATTTCACATCGAGCCAAACCCTTCCTTTTTTTAGTGTGCTAAAACAGGTTTGTTAATTCATTAGTTCCCAAAAAACGTTCCTTATAACCCCTTTCTTTTCGAATCAGCATGAAGTTTCACAACATCTCTCACATTGATGCTGTTTCCTGCTCACTGTGCTGAGACTTTAAATCTGATGTAGGTCTGCTTCTCATGAGCATGTTTGATTTTTTTTTTTTGTTTTTGTTTTTCTTTTTTCCCATCCAGGTCTGAACAAAACAAGCAGTTTCTCTTGTGAAGCTCATAACCAGAAGGGCGTGGCCACCTCTGGGTCTGGAACCATCACTGGTAAATGTCCATTGAACAATCTGTGTGCAGAACTTCCTACTGTAGGAAAGGCATATCCTCTAATGTTTTTAGTGTGTTGCTCTCTCCTTAGTTCTGCCATCCCCACCCCAGAAAGTGGGAGCTGTGGAAATCACTCAGACCACCCTTCGTTTATCATGGCAGCCTGGTTTTGGAGGGGTCTACCCAATAATCCGCTGCTCTGTTCAGGTGAGACAGAACAGGTTACATGTGAATTCCACAGCTAGCAGGTTCAACCTGGATGTTAAACATTGCCCCCTCCACTTATTTGTAGAATTGATTTTAGAGACCAGGGCCCAACCTTCTGCAAGTCTGAGTTAAAAGGAAAAATAAGATCCCTTTTCTTTGTGCTGCCTAACTCAGCCTGTAGGCCCTCCCTGCTTTCTTCATGCATGTGTGGATCAGGTTTCGCTCTGGGAAAGTGGCCTCCTGGACTAATCTCATGTAGCACCACTCCCTCTCCTTGTGTCTGGCTGCCACTATCCAGCTCCGTGCCTCTTGTAGCTGAAAGAAGAAAGGTTTTCTCCTGGAAAAAAAAAAGAACTTTGCAGCACCACCCCTAAATGTCTGGTTCTAATAAAGCTGCCCCTCATGCTCCCCTCCTCCCTATAGGAGGAAAACAAGACAAGAGGCCAACTTCAACAAAGTGGGGCAAAAATCTGAGTTTAATAGTTCATTGTATAGAAAGGAGACTGATGAAAAAAGCTGTGATGTAGAGAGCAAAGAGGCTTAACTTTATCTCACATGAAAGGAGGCAAAAAAGGACAAAAGAGAGAGTGAATGGAAAGAGGAAAAAAGCAGTGACGGCAGGTATTGCGGGCATGAGACATTTAAGGAGAGCTCATACTGGAGTATGACTCAGGCTGAGTTGTACCAGTAGATCAAACACACTTGTCATACAGACCGGGTGTTGTTCATGGATTTTTTTTTTGTCTGCTGTCTCTCTAATCAATCATACAACTTCCTAATTCTCCAAATCACGGCATGAGGATAAGAAATCCAGCTTCTAATTCTGCCTTTGAATGCTTCATCCTCATCAGCACCAGCTCCCACCATTTCCCTTGTTTATGGAGCAGTTATTTATGTTTTGTAGCCATTAATGTGCAGCAGCAGCGTAGCAGAACAATGCTGTGGACAAACAGCTTTAATGTGGTTTTGGGATTGCTGCAGTAAAGATTTTTTTCCTTTGTGTTCCCCTTTTAAAAGAATGCCTTTACCACAGGGAGTTTGCAGAGGCAGCAGGTTTCAGCCTCTGGTTTTTGGCCGATGTGCTCAGCTTGTGGTGCGCCTTGCTGCGCGAGAGGCACGTTTAGCTGATTTGACAGCAAAAAATTAGCACTCAATGATATCTCTCACCGTCTCCGTCAGTTTAAAGTGCAATTCATGCTAAACCTGGAAATACAGTATAGATTAAAAAAAAACTGGGGTGGAAAAGAACACTTTGATTATGAGGTTCACCTTTGCAAAGCTTTTCTAGATTATCGTCTTCTTAAATGGACTCCTTTCTTCAACTCTCATCATAGTTTTATTAGTTGCTTTAAAAAAAAGATTTAAACTCGTGAACCAAGACAGAGGTTTGAGTTAGTGTCTTAAGTACTTCTGAGTTAATTTGGCCATATATTGTAGATTATTGTCATGCAAAGAGACCCAATATGGAGTAGTTTTCCATTTTGTGTCACAGATCAAACATATATTAGTACTTTAATTTTTATATTGTTTTTGACTCTAAGAAGGTTCCTAGGGGATTAGAGGACAAACTGATAAAAAAAAAAAAAAGCACACAGACTCCCAGCAGCATTTAACAAAATCCGTACGATAACATTTGTGATGGTAGTACTAAAAAGCCTTTTTCATTGTGTTTAAGAGTTGCTATGGAGACACATGGTGACACAAGATGACAACTTTTGCTACATTTAATATTGATTATTTATTTAAAGTGGATTCAATATGATCAATTTGTGAAATTGCTTAGAATAAGTATAACACCTATGATTTATTAGCAATTATTTATTATCTTGGGAAATTGGTTTTTCCTTTAATTTCTGTTCTGCATACAATAATATCATTTTTTATTTATCCTTAGGTTAAAGTTGGAAGTTGTTTTTTTTTTTTTTTAATGTTTCGTTTTTGGGAGCAAAAACCTGTTCCTGTTTTTGTGTTTAGAGCTACAGCATATTGATAACACCCCCCCCCCCCCCCCCTCCACACACACACACACACACACACACACATGAAGGCTGCAGTTGTTAAACCCTGTATTAAAACTGCAACAACTTAACACTCTGTTATCTGAATGTTTCAGGCCAAACAGTCAGGAGACTCCTTCCCGGCAGTCTCAGATAAGATGATCCATAACCAGAATGTGAACATCCCACCAGCCACCCATCTCCTCCAGGACCTGGAGCCCCACACACTTTACTCCGTCAGGGTGGCCTGTGACAGCAGCCAGGGACCGTCTGACTGGTCGCCCTGGGTGGAGCTTCGCACCGAAGAAGGAGGTGGGTCTTTCAAGAGGAGAGATGTTTGTTTCTACTCTCTGGATGGCCTTTAGAAGTATTTCAACCTGAAGGCTGAGATCCAAGTTTCCTCACTCTTCTAAAGCAGCACTAACACCAGCAGGTGCAAAGGAGACCCAGTATGGGGATAGAACAAGTGAATAAATACTTTATCTGCACCAACATGTTTAGGAAAAGTTAAAGTTTCAGTTAAGTACAAAAGAAAATAGACGACTGGTTTCTCCTGAAAAACCTGACCTCATGTCGTTTTGCAGGTTCCCTGATGGGTGCAGTTTAGGTTTTCTTTAATTAGGCATCATTAGGAGTTTAAACTCTGTAGCATTTGAGATAACTGGATCTAGTGGGTTGGTTTACAGGCAGTAATCTAGCTGACATCATGGCGGAGGGCTCTAACACTTCGACCAATATTTCAATGAAAACTGCTTCAGTGTGCTGATTAAGCAGTTTCAGATCTGTCCAATATCAAAATAGTTTAATATGAAAAGTGTTTAAGACTCTGTTACTGGTGTGCAGGATTGGATGTTCTTTTAGCTGAAATTATGGTCATGATACAACTGTACTAAATATTTAATATCCTCATAGGAAGACACAACAGCACCATCCAGAAATATTGGCAACCTCATTAAGAATGTATTAAAAAGCTTAGACCAAAACTCTCCAATGTGGATAAAAAACAATAACAAATTTAACATGATCAAATGAATTTAAAAGAAGGTAATAGGTACTGCAATTACTGCAATAAGTTTGTTAAAGATAATCTGAATTTCATTCCCAGTGTGTCTCTATATGAGATATGTTGGCCCCTCAAACATAATAGATCTCCCTTTGTCCCTCTTACTTGGTCAGTGTTTATAAAGGAGACCAGGCTGCACTTCTGCCCAGTCAGTTTAATCTGCAAACTGTTGAGACAGATGACAGGCGGCTTTAGGAGAGACAGAGGAGGTGGATGTTGTGGAAAAAGAAGGGTGGACGTTAAATTCTCCTGAAAGGCTTCACTGAGTCTCTGAGCGCTCGTTCCAAACCGTGATGTTAAGCTGCTGTGTGTTTGACTGTAAAGTGTGGTGGGTTTTTTCCATGCCAACTCATGCTGGTTCCATCCACGGTTTCAAAAAAAAAATGCCTGGAAAGAGACGTTACTGAGAGGAGAGACGAGGCACAGGCGGATGGACGGGGGCTTTCCATAGTGGAAGCTGCTCCCGATTATCAACTCTCCAATGCAGCGTTTTTCATTTTCTCATAAACGCAAGAAAGAAAAGAGAGAAGTAGCACTCATTAAAATGCTGGTCGCAGGCAGGATTTAACACTTTCAGTTCTTTATTTGAAAGAAAAAAACAACAGAGTCTGTGTTTCATTTCAAGGGTTAGGGGGAAATAAGTTAATTCTATGATTTCCTAAATGAAAAAAATGTCTCTGCACTTGTCTCAGTGAGTCACAGGAAGAAAAAAAAACATTTCATACACTTTGAGTGGTGGCCAGGTCACAGATCAGCCACATTTTCCACATCCCTCTCTCTGCTTCAGTCCCTCAGTCCAAGCTGCCTCTGCCTTTTCTCTCTTGAACAGACTCTCCAAATATGTTCTCCTCTGTCCCCCCAAGATCATCCTACTGCTTCCTCACTGTTTTAGATTTATGGTCCTCTGCTGCTGTTTCTGTTCTCACATTCATCATCTGTTTCCTGAACTAACTCACCCCCATGTTCTGTTTGATCTTTTCCTATGCCCTAAAATCCAACAAGTATTGGGAAGAAGTAATCAAGCTGAACAAGACATTTTCCTCATTTTTTTTTAGGAATGCATGGAAAGACATATAGGGATAAAAATGAAGTGGTTTGATGGTGGGAGTTAGGAACAACAGGGGAATAAAAGTAGGGGGTGCCTTGAGAAAACTGCTATTTTCCCAAAACCCATTTTCTCCCAGGATGAGGAGTAAACAGGGGGGAGGGGGAGCAATTCATACCTCTCACACTGCAATAAGTTTTTATTACATTTTTCATTGCATTCCTGATCTACTTGATAAAATAACCCCAGAAACAAAAACTCAGAATCACAAGAAAATGAGTGAACTGGGTAAAGAAAAGCATCGGTTTTCAGTTCATTTCTGTCCTAAAGGAGGAGTTATAAAATGGCAATTAAACCCAGACAGAATTAGTCCGGAGGACTTGATGTTTCATCCTGTTTATGCAATTTTTCAATTTCAAGAGGAGACAGAATGTCCCGATTTTCCACCCAAACAGGGTGGTTGTCCGAAGAAGTTGCAACATATAAAATTACATTTGTAAGCAATGAAAGATTTCTGCTGTGACTCCAGGGTTTCATTATAGGTCAGTTTGCGTCATCAGCTACAGTCCTTTGCTTGAAAACATGAATCCAATGACCAAAGGCTGAGGGAACCTCTGCAGTGCATTACAACTGTCCAACATTTTGTCCCAATATTGTGTTTTATGAGGAATTTAAGTCTGCTTGCTTCACTCTGATACTTTTAAATAAAGCTAAATAAAACCGAATAATGACTAGCTCCAAAAGTCTCAGCCCTCAGCAACAAGTTAATCTCCATTCAAACGTTTGGGAATCAGAATCAGTTTTATTTTAGTGTAATTTATATAATAGATGCACAGTTGAAATAGATGATGTTTTCCAGAGATTAACCCTTTAAGGACTACCATTATAAAGGTTCGAATGAGCATCTTTTTACATTTTTGGATGCTGCAGAGTCATTTTTAGGAGCATTCCAATGTTCTTTACCTTTATAA
>JAUZNJ010106934.1:0-20524 GCA_034780135.1 Jordanella pulchra | reverse complement strand
GTTGAGAATACACAGAATAAATCCTGTTAATATGTGACCTACCGGTATGCACCTCCCATCTTTTGCAAAAAATCTACTTTCCTAAATATTGCTGCCTCCCAATAACATTAACCACCAATTTTTGCATGTAGCCACACTGGCTCATCTTCTCACTACCTCCTAACCCATCCCTGTGGATTCCTAATAAATGAAACCCAGTTAACCCCTAACATTGAACTGAAGGGTCTGTTATTCAAGGTTTCTGTTTGTGTCTGCATTAGCACATCCCCCTTGATCATATTAAATGCGGTCTGTAAGTACGGGAATGTCCGAAACACAGCCTCGTCCTTTTTTCCAGCACTCATCAGCCCTGGCTAGATTGTGTACTCTACAGTTAAGTGGCGGAAGTAGACCCATAAACATTTTCTCCTGCCTGCATTTACCTGTTTGTGCTGAGGATCATATGTAGTGCATATACAATATTTACTGCTGTAATGACTACATTTTACAGCCTGTACAGAAGAGAAATGTTGCTCAAGTCACAGCAGAGGCTATTCAACTGCTTTGATTTGTGTACTTCTTTATTTTTTGATTAATTGTTTTTACATGTTTCTTGATTGTGAAGCATGTCCTGTTATGCTAACATGTCATCAGAGGTACATAATTCAGGTCCAGAAAGTAAAAACCTTGCCTTCTTTTCCTTCACCCTGTTCCCTTAACCAGGTGATTAGCCCTCAGGTGACACGTCTGCATTGTAGAGGTGGAAATGCAAATGGTTGGAACTGATCTCTGTAGAGGACTTTTACTTTCTGGAGCTGCATGTCATACTAGCTTTTTTTAGTTTTTATTACTATCATTTCATTCATATCTGCACATGTGATAAAAACTTGTAAAAACCTTTAAAATTATAATTTTATTACAGAAGCATAATTTCAATCTGAACTTATTATTATTTTTTTTAAACAACCTTAAATTTAATGTGTTTTTATTTCTCCTCTGTATTTTGAATTGGAAATCAACAGATAAACTTCCCTTGTCTTAAAAATAAATCATCTGATTGTTTCTGCTCCAGGTGTTATTGTATTTTAAAAGTTTCTAGATGATTCGCCCCTTAGCAAATTTTCCTTGGCAGAGAAATAGGCCCACAGCATCAGTGTCCTCCCACCGTACACTAATAGGGGGTATGAGGTCGTCCTGGTGTTTAAAACCGAACCAAATTGGAGGATTTGTTTCAGAAAAGGTTATTGTTGGTCTCCTCCCACACAGGCCCATAGTTATAATCTCACTTGTACTAAATCAAACGTCACATTTACCTTTGTAATGACAGGGCAGAAAATGGAGTATCTTAATTGCATCAGTCATGATGATGACAAGAAAAGTAGTAGAATCTATATTAAAAACATCCTTCTAATTTTCTTTTGGCAATGATTTGTAGCACAAGATGTAGCACAAACAAGACGGTGGATCAAATGGGTAGATTTAAAGATTCTAACATTATTAGTAGTTTATGGAGTTTAGACATCGTTTCAGGTGATTGTTGGCAGGAATAAATTATAACTCTTATCCAGGTTTTAAAAAATTATAATAATGATAAACGATCTTCAGTAGATGTACAACTTTTACTTCTTTACATTCTTTAAACATTTTTTTGGTGGACTTTGTATGAAGCCTTGTGGAAAAATGATTGAATAGACAATCTTTATTAATTTGATCTTGCTATTCTATTCCAAACAACAACCTCGAAACATGTGGAGCGCTAGTTTACTTTGAATATTTTTTACGTCTTTGTAAGAACTTTAAGGCTTATTCTCAACTCCACGTTTGCATCCTACATCCTATATTAACATTATAGCAGTAGTATTTGTGTTTTTGATGTTTGGATGTTATTTGTCAGATGCTCAGGGCTATTTTCTTATTAGAATTGAATCTTAATCAAATCTATAAGAAATCAATTCTACTTAATGGAAATAATTTCCTTTCTAGTCTAAGAAATATTACGTTAAACTCTTACTATGAGCTTAACATAGTTCATGGGCTTCTGTCGGCTAATTTGAATTATCAAGTGTGTAAAATAAAAGCTCACCTTTGTGTGTGTGTGTGCGTGTGTGTGTGTGTTATTACTATTATTTTCTCCACAATATCGTCTTTAATTTTAAAACAAATTACGTTTTTCAATCAGTTTCAAAGGCAACTACTTATCAGAGATGCAAATTACTTTGAACTGTCATAACTGGCAGTTTTTCGATGAATCTGTCCGCAGCCTGAGGGTACTGCTAATGTTTTTCTAGTTCCCACACATAATAAGCGGAGGAAAGTAGGAGTCATTAAAGTTGCCGCCTCAGTGTTGTGCGGCTCTGATGGTTTCCATCTCTTTCATCCATGTGAGGATGTGCAAAGCTTCTCAACAATAAAGCGCATGGAAACAGTCGTCCATGATTAGATTAAACTCTCCAACAGCAGCCAAAGGCCCAAACTGTTTTTTTATTACGAGTGTGCATTTTCCATCATGACGATTAGCACTCTGTTTTCAACTTTAACAATCCTTATTTCCACTCAAGGCCAGCGTTAGATTGGTTTTGTTTGAAATGACCAGTTGCTTTATATCTGCCGCCAAATCCTCTCAGCTGCTCCAGAGTTACCAGTATATTTTATTGGGAACTGTTTAATTACACTTGGAGCTCAGCGTGAAATGTAAAGAAAAACACTTCGGTGGCCAAACACAGGATGCAATTTGATTGCAGTAAAACCGAAATAGAAATTAGTTTGGATGATTAAAAAGGCAGCGTTTTAAAGGTTCGGAAACCTGTAAGCCATTTCAAGGACAGTTTTTATTTGCTGTAATTGCCCATGCAATCATGACACCTTGTAAAACGTGTCCCCAGGAAGCATAAAAGCATCAGAGTGGATAATATGAAGCTGATATCATGGTAGCTGTCATAGCAACATTCTGCAGATAATGTTTGGCCTCTTGTCTGAATAAGTTTCTTGTTGTTTAGTGAGATACTAGGAGATTAATCTAACAACAATGCTGAGAAAGATCCTAAAAATGTTCTTTTTTTTTTTTTGTTTCAGCTGCTCAATCAAAAGCACAACGAGTTTCTAGCTATTCTAGTTAACCCTTGATTCCTATTTCTTTAGTAAGTAAACAGGATTTTTGTTCTCTAAGTTGATTTGAGAAAAACAGCCAAATAAACTTTCTCATGAGTTGTTTTTGTTTTCTGGAATTTCACTCAACAGCAATAAGTTTAAAAGCAGCGAGCCCAACTTTATTACACAGGGTGGTACTCCATATAAAATGTAAAGCACTCAGCACAGCACACATTAAAAGAACAATTAAGTAGCGGAAAACTCCAGATTCCCTTTTATTCTGTGGTGTTTTCTGAGCGATATAATCGCTACGTTCATATTTGTTCCCATGAGAGAACTAACAGTCTGTGTGAACCTGAATTTTTTTAGTTTTTTAACAAGCAACAAGGTTAAATAAGTTTTAATCCCTCTGAATACTTTCCAGAATGACCTTTTCTTAGATTTGTAGCAGCAAGAATTTTAGGATATGTCTCATCTTACCTTTCACGTTAGTCAGTAAAATAACTAGAGTTTAGTTAGAATGGATAAAATGTTTCTGAACTTCAGTATAGCCATGGTAAGATAGAGGGAACACATGTCACAAAAGGTTGGGAACCACTGGTGTAAAGTATTGATTGGATGCAACTTTTAATATCACACTATATTTCAAGTGTCTTGTCCTGCATGTTGCATTTTAATTCCATCACTTCTTTCTAGAAACATGCAGCTGCCTTTTCGTAGCGTGTTCCTTTATTTGCTCTCTGTCCTAGTGTTATTGGCGCAGATGCAGGAAACGGAATCCGAGTGTTCGTTCCTGACATCGGTATGTTCCTGGTGGGCCTGGCCATCTGGCTGCTGTGTCGCAATCTGGTCCAGAAGAGACCACCAGAGGAAATGGGCCAGTACAACGCAGACTTTGATGCAGAGGAACAAGTAGGTATCAACTAAGCAGAACTGTTTGTCTCTTGAAATTACATAAAGAAATATACATAACATTATTGTCCAGATACGATAACTTACTGAAGCACTATGCACAGGTTCATGTTATTGGCTTGATGGATCCTTTAATTCTCTTAACATCTCCACCTTGTGTAAGAAACAGTTATAAGCTAAAGCTAACGAATACTTGCAGCGCTACCAAGAGGAAATACTTTGTGATAAAACAACAAAACTAAGAGTTATGGTCCATAGTAATGAGCTGAAATATGTGTCGTAAAAAAGAATATCTCACTTCAAGGGAACGTCTTCCATCTGGCTTATCACATCTTGGGCTTAACACAATCTTAAACAGATTTGTTATCCATTACTGATCATGTATAAATAAGGACCACAGTTTTCTGGTGGAAGTGACAATGTAATTTAACCATTAGTTGTTTTAGCTTTAACTAGTTTCAGTTTTCCACATTTTTTGACCTTTTAGATCAGAAACAATAAATGCATAGATATTTGGTTAGTAACAAATTGCTTTCACAGAGAAGTAACTAACTTAGTAACACAGTTACTTTTTGGAGAGGTAATTTGTAACTATAACTAGTTAGTTTTTTTTTTAAAGTAACTTACCCATCACTGGTCCCAAGTAACCCTATGTAACTCTTTTTTTTTTGCAGTTGCTGCTGATCTGGTTACAACAAAAATATTCTCTCTAAGTAACTGAAACAAGTAACCCAGGATTACTATGACAAAAAAACAAGAACAATTCTTTGCCTTCTACAATATAGAGATAATTATGTGCTGTTCTTGCTTGTAAATCAGACTCCAGGCTAGGAACAAGCTCACACATCTCCAAAACACACACATAGGCTGGTTGCTAGGATGCCCAAAAAGTATGTGTTTATTTCAGGCTTCAGTTTAGATACAAAATGTTTGACATGCTCCAACCAAATTACATATCCTCCATTCTGTCATGATTTGATAAGCTAAAGAAAAAAAAGTCTCATCAGAGCATTTATAGTAAAACTGATGGTGGAGGTGGAGAGACCTCTAGTTTATGTAAGAAAATATGACTATTGTTAGGAAACACCCCAGATCAGATGTGAGGATGGATAGTAATAGCAGCAGGTCAGTTCTGAGGTCTTTGAGCCTATAGTACAGGACGTACTTTCATCACTTCACTTCAGAGTTATTTACACACTTGGCTCTATGATTACCTGCTGCTGTTCTTCAGTTTTTGAACAGATCCCGTCAAAGCAGTAAGAAGGTGTCTGAGGTTGGGTTTAAAAGTGTCTAGTACACAACGTTCCTGTCTGTCCAAGATGAACATTTTAAGAAAGCTGACCAGAGCAAGGAAGATATTCATAGAATCCCACTTCCAAAGATCCCCAATGTCCTTTTAAACAGAGCAAACCATTAATGGTTTATGAGACTTTAAACGTTGACATTTACAGGAATCGGAGATCATATTCCTTACTTTAAACTCAATATCAAGGAGAGACCTAAAGTGACCACATGTTGCAATGTTCCTTAATTGCTCACCCTAAGTCGTTAAACAATAACTTATAATATCTCATTGATGGCTGAAATGACAGCTTTTGGCAGTGAAGCCCTTCAGATATATTTTCTCAAACTGGAGGAGAGAAGTTTCTGGATGCTGTTTTAAGAGTGCAGAAGAGGTGAATTTAAAATGTAAAGAAAATCTGAGCCTTATAACATATTTATTTTCAGCTTCTTTGATTACCAAGGGAGAAAACGGGAGAAGACGTTTAGCGAGCTTCCTGATTTGTTCACAGGCTTTCCAGCTGGAAATCTGTGTATAGATGCAGATATTCATTTCCACAAAACCTACTTGACGACCAAAAGATAGAAACCGTGTTCCCATAAACATGAAGAGGTTTGAGGTAACTCTCTCCAAACAAAGTTGTTGACCATAAAACTGCGACATAAACATCTTGACACAAATAGATTCAGGGCTAAAATGCTGTAGAAGTAAATAGTTTGTCTGGAGGTTTACATACACTTTAACCCTTCTTTTTCAGGGTTAATATGTCACTTGAGTAGTTTTTAATTGGATGCAGATTTTCTCCACCCATGCTCGAGGTGAACAAATTTAAAAGACTTTAGACTTCACATCTAGTAATGCCCTAAAGATGTGGGACTTGGACTGCTGGTCTAAGACTCCAGCCTTAGTGACGGTTTTTACCTCTTGCCATGAAGAAGCGAAGCCTGAAACCTGTATGTTAGCTAAAACCAATGTTTTATTTTGAAAAGCTGTTGTAATTATAAACCAGTGAAGTTGGTTGTTAATGGATCATTCCTGTTTGTTATATATATTAGATGAAACTTCGTAATAATTACCTTGATAATGTATTAACTTTCTGAAACTTTAAATCTGTCTGACTGTTAAGCTAGCTGCAGCTTTACAAGGAGACACTGAAAAAATTGACATAAAAGCACCTTCTGTTCTTTTCTTCCAAAACTTTAACACGGATTATTTTTTTTAGCTATACTTTATGTTGTTTATTATGTTGTAATGTTTACTTTAAATTTAAACATCTTTCTAATGTATAATAGACACTAAAGGCTTTAAATATGAATTTAGAAATGTTAGAAAGAAACGTTTTATTAATTTTTTAAGAGATGAACACGACTCTATGTAAAGTTTGAACTGGTTAAAAGATAACTTTTAATAAAAAATGATTAATAAGTAGTGATTTAGGCCTAAGAATAAATGGTACAGGTTAACTACAGAAATTCAGGATTAGATTTTACCCAGATGGTGTGAATTTGATTTAAAAAATTGTTTATTTCATAGTTAAAGAATTGAGACTTAACTTGGATTTGGGAAAAATAACATGTAAAGCATCTCTATTACAGTACATACATTATTTTAATCATCAATAGCCTTTAACAGTTCATTAATTAATAACTGTAACAGTCAAAGGTCAGCTGGTCCAGTAGTCCAATATGAGCCTTTTTATCAATTCTAAACTCTTTTTTTATGTTTTTAGATCTTTTTTTAAAGACCTAACAATGTAAGAGTTTTAGCCCTCTGATCAATCTCACTCTCAGATAAAAAATAATCTCTGGTATTCAGCAGTGAAGCCCCAGTGAAACCCGATCTGGCTAACACCAACAGATGATACAGCACCGTGAATCATTACTGAGTGGAAACTTCACACTTCAGTTCAAGCAACGTGGATTATGTGCCTCTCCACTCCTCCAGACTCTGGGATGTTGATTTATGAATGAAATGAAAAATATACTTGGTTTGAAAAGAGGACTCAAAACAATAGAGCTGAAGTCCTGTTCTTCTTACTTCAGGCTTTTTCTCTTTTTTTATCTAGATAGGGGGAGAGTTTTAGCTCCTGCCCTGGATGCATATCTGTGTGGCATTTGAACTATTGATTCCAGCTGAGGTGAACCCTTAAGCAGCTTTGCTTCCTCTTGGGGGTTTGATTTTACTTTCGCTTTTAGATTACTCCTGTGAGGCTTCTGAATTTTTTTTAGCACCTGCTGGAGGGAATATACAACCATTGTGGGAAGGGATCCTCACGTGTTGCTCGAAGAAATATGTCTGGGTTCCTCTCAGCCACTTATTTTTAATGCAACCAAGTCTCAGATTTAAAACCCTCCCAAAACGATGGAGTTTTTCCACTTTCAGATTGCTTTCCATTGAATCCTAGATGTGTTTGATAACATAAAATATTTTTAGACAAAATCATATTAATTTGTTTTTCTAATAATTTAGTTGTTTAAAATTCAGATGCAACATTTATTAATCATAGCTACAAGCGGGGTTGTTTTGCCACCATGTTTTTTTTTTTTACGTTTATATGAGGCTGTTATGGTCTACTAACAATCACAACAGATGCACCGTTTGAGAATTTATGCGTCCATTCAGCTGATAGCTAAAGTCAGCAAGAAAGCGAACTCTTTTCACAAGTCTGGAAGAGCCTCGAAGTTGAGAAGGAGTTTTAATAAAACTTTCTTGTGAGAAGTGATGAATTAGAAACCAGCCTCCCATCATTGTCTGGCATCACTTTTTATGACTCAGCCTTAATTAAGTCCACATTTCTCCGCTCCATGTGCGCCGACTGGCGTAGTAGATGGCATCTCTCTATTTCTGTCTCATGCTGGGAAAAACACTAAGGAAGTTTATCTCTACAGGCTTTTCTGGTTTATGTTTTGACTAAAAACTGAATTTATACTACTTGTTTTGTTTGTCTGTCTGGTGCTTTATGCGTTGAATTTACCAGCTGATGTTTGTCTTCTGCAGGAACTCTTTTATTCAAATATCACAGCCAAGGAAAAACAAAACAGGCCAACATCCAGTTGCAGAGGAAAACATTCTCTTAACCCTACTTGTTATTTCTCGCTTGTCAGATTTATGTTCAGATCTTCTACAGAAAAAACTCTGATGATACTCATTTATTTCTATGCTATCATTACCTGTAAAAAACAGCTTTCAGCACCATGGAGAGCTCTGATTTCAAACTGTTTCTGTTGTTCACCTGTAAGGAGGACGAGGAGAAGCCGAGCCCATATGATGACGATGTCCTGCTGGAGGACGACCTGGAGGCGGGGTACGAGGCAGGGGAGGATGAGGAGAACGAGGAGCTGTATGATGAAGAGGAGGAGGATGAAGAGGAGGAGGAGGAAGAGGCAAAAGAGAGCACTAAGATGAAGATCCTGCGTATAGTGGCAGAAGTGGCTTCGAAAGTGAAAGAGATCATTGGGAACCTGATCACCACTGCAGGGAAAGTGGTGGTCACCATCCTGCTGGGCATGACAGGTGAGACTTTGTGTCTTGTTACCCAAACTCTTGGATTTTAGTCAACGATTTTCCAGCAACACACTTACATTTTATTGTGAAACATAATTGAAAATATTAGACCTTTCATGAGACAGTGGTTTGGTTTCATCAGACCAACTCTATTACTGGAATAAACAGAAAGTTAAACAGAGAATATCAAAGCTAATAGTCCATTTAACAACACGGTCAGCTTCATTCAGCATTTTAACAGCCTTGAGCCTCAGTAGTTTTTTTTGTAGCCAATAGGTTTGGTCTTATCTCTGCTTTTAGTTTGTCTTTAAAACAAACTTTGGATAAAGAATAATATAGAGGATCAGATGAGTTTGTTACAATGATATTTTTAGATAAAAACATAGACTAATAAGGCATATTGTCTTGAGTGAATCGGACGAAAGACAAATCAGGAAAGAAGCAATAACCTGGTTACATTGATGTGCTTTTGATGCAGTCTATTTTGCATGTAGACTTTTAGCCTCTTGATCTCTCAGTATTTCCTCATGTTGCCTTGCAAACCTCACTTGTCCATAACCATTTTCAAGCGACCTGGATGATTTTCCATCTGATGTAGTTCTGGACTCTGTCGCATCCATTCCAAAACATTGAAATTTCTCCTGCTGAAGTCATTCTCTTCATGATTTTGAATCCCACTGCATCTGCAGTTTTCTGATTGTTTGGGGTAAAAAACTGATTGTTATTTGGAACTTTACCCCTGAAGAAAAATGAATGTTTCCCCCAGAGCATGATTTCACCACCACCATGTTTCACTGTGGGTGTTGTGCCTTTTGATGATAAGCTGAGATGTTTACAAACAAAAGCTCAGAGGATTATTTCGTAATTAATTTTAAAATATGAAAGGGAACTACTGTTGCCATCATAAAAACCAGAGAAAGAGGATGGCAGGGCATTGCTGATAGATTATACTACTATATACAACAAATATAAACTAGCGTTAACCTTGTTTGATTCTGGTGAAAATTTAGTCGAATACTGTTTTTTCATTTTGGTCTAGTATCAGTCTGGAGGTCTTAGTCATAGATGTAGTCCTATTAACAGCTTTAAATTAAGATTTATTCCGTTTTTAGTCAGCAAGAATCTTGTTTGGACTGAAATGTGACGAAATATTGCAGTTTTGCACGATTCCCAACAGGTGAAAAGTAAGCACAAAAGCCTAATTCCAAATTATAAAGTGTATTAGATCACACTATATATTACAGCAAGTCACCTGGTAAATTCCTATTGTAAGAGAGTCAGACTAAGAGTGAGCCAGTTTTATGAAACCTAAAATAGAACAAAATAAGCCAGATGTGGCCAAATAAGCCTAGCTTATTGACTAAGTCAGTTTTATGAAACACCACTCAGGCCTTGGTTTCATCAGACTATAAAACACAGTCAAAGCAGGATTTTAGAGAGGCGCCAGGTCTGTGTGTTTTTATGTTTTTAACATGAGGGCTGCCTATATTCTTCCTCTCTCCATTTTACCATGGTATTTATTTCTAATGATTTGGAAACTGCTTTATACACTTCTTCTGTCTCATGCTATTGTGCAGAGAGATCATGCAGATCTTTTTACCTCTGAGCAAGCTTTGGACGTAGCTAAAAGATAGAAAAGAACAAGTGTCCAGAAAACCTTACTATAAGGTTAAACTTAATTTGAGGTGATTCTAAATTACTATGATTAATTTGTTTATTGATTGCAACGAATAGGTGTTTTATTCACTTTAAAGAAAACTTGTTTTTGGCTGTAAAAAGGGTTCAGTTTATATTTTCAGTTAATGCATTTCTACATGTTTAACCTCTACCAAGTTTAAAATGACAGTTACTTGTTTTACTTCACTTACAGACCAAATTAACTGATTAAATGATTATATGTGATGGGCCACGAGTAATATAAAAACAAGTTAGCATAGCACAAACGAAAAAATATTCTGAGAAAAAAGTGACTCGTTTTATTGCAAAATGTGCAAGTTGAAAATAAAGGGAAACCACTTAGTGTTCCAAATGACGGAGGTTTTAAAATGATTTATTTTGTGTTTAAACTAAGCCTGTTTTGAGCACAAAACACAGCCGGCCTGCATCTGCATGTCTCAGCTTTGTTTGGCTGCACCACTTCCTTTTGTTATGCATGTCGGCCAATGAGCTGTGTATTTGAAGTAAGCACACGGCAGATAGCTGCATGTTTGAAGTAACCACAAGGCAGGAGTGCATATGCAGACTATTTCTGTTTGCAGACATTTCATGACATCATTATAGGAAAGCAGTGAATCCCATAGTTTTAAGGGCTGCTTTATTCTATGGGTGTCAGTGCTCTTAGTGGCTTCCTGCACGGAGGAGAAATCATTTCTGGTCGGGGCAGAAGCTCAGATTACAAACCTACTGCTGCGAATAATACAGACAAAGGTTACAACTGTAACACTGTTCTGATTCTCCTCTGCCTGCATGTTCTCCATGTGACGATCGGTCCTCCATGTGTGCACTGCTATTGCAGATTGCGGCTGCTTTTAGGATGCACAAAATGACATTAGACAAGTAGAAAGTTCACCTATGTGCTGCTTTTGTGGCTAACACTGCAATAATTAAATAGACAAACAATTTACCCATCAACAAAGCAGAACTTCAGTGAGCAAGTTGATCAAAACTTCCATCAAAATAAACCCATTGCTTTGACACAAATCTTTTTCTGTACATTCACCTAGCAGGTGCCATTTCAAAGAAGTGAAAAAAAGTACAAAATAAATAATAAAAGGTAAGAACAGGGGAAGAAATAATGGGTGCTGCCCTTCTTTGTAAATGGGCATTAATATAATATTTGCCAGTTTTATTTCCCCCAAATGCTTCTCGATGATAATATTCTAAAAACATATGTAAAAATAAAAAGGAAAAATTCAAATATAGAAGAAAAAAATTAAGCTAATTTTGTACCCACAATATACTGCATATACTTCTGCACAGGATAACAGTTTTACTTTTCATAAAAGAAAAACAACTAATTTTAAGAGGCTCTGAAGTGATTCATTGTACAATGAATAAAATGCAACATTGTGGAGTGTAGTACAGCAAAAGACTCATCCTATAAGTGCTGATAGAATAAAGCCTTTTGGTATGGATCAAGTAACTTCATCACCAGTTTCTTGTCGATGAACATCTGTTCTAAGGTGTAAACATGGTTGTCTCATACCTCTATTTATATCTACAATCTGATCAGACAAACACATTGAACACCAACCCTCAAACTGCTGTCTATTGAGAGATCGATTGTTATAAGACATTTAAAAATGTAACCAACACACTAATTTTAGAACAAGTCAGTATTGCAAATGTCGACTTTTTTTGTTTTTTCTCTTTTTGTGTTTGCTACTGTAAAATGTTGGTCTTGTAATTTTTTGGACATCTGAAAAGTTTTTCTGTTCAATGCAAAGATGTAATGTAAATATTGTAAGACAGTGCTGTAAATTACCTTTACATAGAAAAAAAAGTGCAGTTTGTTGAGAGCCTCTGTTAACAGGTATTAGTGGGGGAGGTATTGTAGCAAGGTAGACAAATTAACAGCTTGTTTTACTACTGGGTTCAGCGGTAATTATAAATATTCTTCAAAGAAAGTTTTCTCCTTAATGTTCTTTGCAAAATACCAACAATCAAATGGTTATGTCTATAATTCTTTTTTTTATACTGTATGTATCCGCATTAGAAAGCCTAGACTCAACTCTTTCAGGATCTGAAACTCAAAAGGGCCCCGGGGTTGACTGGTTCATGGATTTTTCACAGCTTGTCACTTATATATCGTTATTATAGTCAGCATGTTAACCATTGACATTTTTTGATGTGTTTTTAGGAAAGAAATCCCAAAGGGAAAGTCAAACAGCAGTTAGTTGGTCTTTACTAGGTTCCTAGATGGTAACTTCGTTTTAAGTGCTGGAAACTAAACTCCACTAAGGTGTTGGGTTTTTTTTTTTTTTTTTTTTTTTTGAGCTTTTTACGGCACTATTGGCTCGTTTTTATGATAGTAGGCTGACAGGAAAGGGGGGATGAGAGAGGGGGAGAGACATGCGGGAAAGGACCGCAAGCCGGATTCGAACCTGGGTCCCCCGACTAAGGCCTCCGTACATGGGTCGTGCGCAGTAACCACTGCGCCACCTGCACGCCTGTTTTTGTTTGTTTTTAAACAAAGCGGGCTGTACCGAAATTGAATTTCCCTGTGGGATTAATGCAGTATTATTAAACTTGAATATGTATAAATAGGAAATAATTCAAATTCAGAGGGACTGTGCTTTTAATTCGATTTCGATTTCATATGAACTGATGTACAACAATGAGATCTAAACCATGAATTTAAGAGCAAATTCCTTAAAAGAACTTTGTTGCTTGAAAGGAAGGTTTAATGGTTCATCTTGCTGGTTCGATCCTGAAAGGAATAAGAACTAAATTATTTTATTAATTACATTTCACTGTCCTGTAAGCCAGTCTAGAAGACAGTAAAGCTAAGAAGAAATATTGGCATGAGGAAATGCGAAGGAGAAATAAGTTAATAATCTGTTGAGGAATCGATTCTGAGAAACAAGTGTTCATAATGTTATCATAGCTCTTTATTTATTTTTTTTTTTTTTAGAGACATGAAACCTTCTTAAGAGCAGGAAAAAATTGCTCAAACACAGGGGCATTTGCATTTTAAGACAATCTGATAAAATTGTGATTTCCTTTTGGAATATAGAAAAAAATCTTTTGTAATTATTTTTGATGTATCGAAATCTTTTGAACAAAATATTTTTAAATGGTAAAAACTGAAGCTTAGAGGTGAGACTGAAAAATAACAAACAGAACTTGGTATTGACCATAAATGTGCTAGGGATTTCTCTTCCTTTAACTATTACTGTAAGTGTTACAGAAATCCCAATCCTAATTTATCAGAATTACATTTATCTTCATTGCTCCCTATGTCTCAGAACATGTTTTAAATAAACTAGAAAATATCAAGCTGACATTTTCAAAAAGATTAAAATTACTAGAAAGAACACCAAAAAACTTCCACTTATTTTATTCTTATAGAATAAATTAGATAAATATGAATTATTAAGAACTCCAGATTGCTGTGGCTCTTTGTGATTCAGTGAGAACATCCAATGTTATTGGAAAAAATGTTTTTTTTTCTTCAATTAATCAGCTGTCTCTTCTTTTGCTTTTGTGTTTACAGGGATCATGCTTCCCTCGCTGACTTCTTTTGTTTACTTCGCCATCTTCCTGTTCCTGTGCACCTGGTGGTCTCTCTGCCGGACCTTTAACACCCTCATATTCAGCTGCATGTGTGTCCTGATGGCCATCTTCAGCGCCGGACATCTTTTGGTGCTTTACCTTTACCAGTTCCAGTTTTTCCAGGAGTCCATCTCACCTAATGACACCTATGTCAGGTCAGAAGAAAGGAGGTTTATCCAACCAGAAAACGGGTAGAACTTAATCTGTTGCTGGATTCAAGGATGTTGCTTTGAACTGAGAAATAAATTGAATAATCGAATCTTTAAAAGACAAAGTTCCGATGAGCAAGCATAGAAACAGCGGTATTTATTTCACCAAGTTTGTTTAAATGTCAATAAATATTTGCTCTTGTTACAAACAGGAAGGTAAAAAGGAAAGACAAACCCAGCTGCAGTGAAGACATTTTAAACTCCCACTCACTGCTTATCGATATTAGAAATTATGCTCTTCAGTCCTACTATCTTTTATTATGTATGAGTTTGGACACTGTTGGCTTCCTGTGGTCAGTGCTAATAGGAAAGCCTCACATACAGAGTGGTTAAGAACAATGATTTTACACTATTAAAAGATAGTTTGAACCAAACAAAAGGCGAACTATCTGCATAACCAATTGTCATTTTAAATTTAGGCAGATTGAAATAAATAACCCAGAATGATTTTGTTTAGTTAAACTAGATAAATACCCTGGAAATGTGAGGGAAATCCAAACTCTCACTGTACAGTGGAAAAATAATTTAATTGTGGCATAATTATAGGTGACCCCTCCCTACCCCCCTACCCCCCAAAAAAACCAAACAACAACAATGACACATTCTAACTTGTATGAAACATTCAGCTTCTGTGGTTATGTATATAAATACATACATACACATATTTTAATGCAAAAAGCTTTTGATGTGGTTATTCGTAATGGTAGCCATCTTCAGCATTGCTGGAGCGGTGTTTGTGTTGTGTTGGTGCCCTTAGCTTTGCAGAGTTTTATTGATTTCACTGATTTGAAAGCTGCTGCTGTGGGTCAGTATCAAAGCTATTTGCAGCATTATTTAGTTAAAAACTGCTTTGAGCAAGCATAGAGTCCTTCTCACCCTCTGTTACAATGATTGGTAGATAAAACATTTTTATGTATATTATTATTATTGATGGTTATTGGTTAATAACTTTCTGCTGATATTACAGAGAAGAAGCTTAAATGTGAGCTGGAGTGACTCTAAACATAGTTGCTTAAATTGTTGTTAAAGAACATGCAAGATTAACGCTGTGGTAGATCAGCATATCCAGCTGCTCGGGTTAACAGGAAGTACTGCATACATTTTAAAGATAAGTCCCCCATTTTATTTGAAGACGCTATTCTGTTTTGTCCCGATTTCCCTTATCTGAAGCTCTTTTATATTCCAGGCCTCGAATATGCTTATCTGTATAGGTTTCAAGGAAATGACATGCACATCTCTAAAAAAAGAGATTGAGAAAATGAAATTTAAGAAATTTAACACACCTGAGCCAAATAATCAAACCATAGCTTTGAGGAGCATTGAGGAGGTAAGTCAGTCATTTTATTAAGGTGTTGAAGCAGAGACACATCTACAAGTTGCAGGACACTGACTTTCAAAGACTGAATTGAGGAGCCCTGCTTTCAGCATGAGGGTTGTGGGTTTGAGTACCGGTTTAGAGTTCTTCCTGCATTGATTTTTTATTTTTTTTTTCTGCCATTTAAGGGTTATCTATTCTCCTCCTACAGTTCAAAGGCACGGCTCTTGGTTTAATAGTTTTTTTCTAAATTTGTAGCTATCAAAAGATGTCAAAACCAATTATAGTTTACAGATTTTATCTGAAATGAGTTATATACATTTGTATATTCTGCTTTATATATTGTAATGATAAAAATAGAAAAATAATTGAAGGTTTATGCTTCAGTAGCCTCACCTTGACTCCTTTCAGCATGGTAACCTGCTAGTGTCATCTTTCACCCTAGAACTTTTCACTTGGAGCTATTTGGCTTCATTCGAGTTTGAAGTTGCCAGATTTGGGGCTGGAAATTGCTTTTTTAATTCAATATAATTTAGTCTAAGTTTTGCTAAGGTTCCAACTATCGGGGGATCATACTTTCAGCCTCCCCAGTAAGGCCCATACCAGGGTGCTGCAAAGGAGAGTCGAGCTGATTGCCTTACCTTGGTTTCAGGACTGGCAGTGTGGGTTTCATCCCAACCCTACAACACTGGGCCAGCCCTACAGCCTCTGCAGTGCTTGAGTTGTTTATTACAGTTTCCCCAACTGGTCCACATTTGTTTTGTGGACCTGGAGAAGGCATTTGTCCTGTGGTCAAGTGAAGTTTGCTCTCTCTGCAGCTTTAACCAAATATTGTACAAATAATTGAATCCCAGACTTTTACAGATAATCATTGTATGTAAACTTAAAGCTGTAGCATGGTATCATGTTTTCATATTAAACTTCCACCAAGCTGGGGTATTTCTGCCCTCTGCTGTGTTAGATGCAACACCTCCCCCTCAGAACTACCCTGTTTCCTCCATGCACACCTTCAGGCTGAAATAGGTGAATTCTCAAGCCAGAAATACTTGCAAGCCCCATCAGACAATGGGCCATGGTGGTGCCTACCCTAATTGTGCTTGTTGACAGTGACTCGGCCTTGGTTTGGGTCTTGTGCTGAGTGAAACCGTTGAGAGGCCTGGCTTCCAATCCACTTCCTGCCTCCCCTCCTTACAATGGAAGTTCCCAGTCATGTGACCATACAGCCTTCCCCAGCTGTGAGCAGAAACCGTCCAGGAAGGGAGCTGGGGTCAGAATGAGGAGGGGGTTCACTCTTCCAGATGGCATGAAATAGTCTCAGGGGAGCCACTAAATCTGGCTGGTTGTCTCACATACGTCAGTGAAGTTCCTGAGTGGATGAAGTTTGTTGATTCAGTCAGGAAAAGAGTGAATCAGATGGCCCACTTTGTTGTACAAACAAATTCTTATCCATGCTGCATTGTTCACATACCAAGGTTCAAAGATTTTCATCTTAGGAATGTTTCTCAGCTCAATGGATCAAATGAAATTAGCATATAACTCAAAAAGTTCAACTTGAAATAATTAAGAGGAGTTACAAGCTTCATTGCTAAGTATTTTTAGCACTTTACCCTAAAAACGTTGCCTGTGTTTACCTCAAATACGTGTTTCTTCTATCTCTCTAGGGTCTTTGGCATTGCCCCCATCGTCCAGACCAACTGCTCCTGCACGTGGAAGCTCGAGGTGCACCCAGGTCGTAAGTGGTTCCACTTTGTCAATCCCATCATGCTGCTAATCCTCTATTACACCCTGGCCACACTCATCCGCCTTTGGCTGCAGGAGCCCATCGACCAACTCATGGTAAGGACAGCATATAGACAGCAGGGATATTTTTGGTTAAATGGATTTATACTAGTGGTTATGCTAAAAATGAACATGGTTATCAGGACTTCTTCATTGTTTTATGTAGTTTATTTACTAATATCCTAAAACAGTGTGGTCAGCTTCATTCCATGAGGGTTGGTGATCCTAGTGTTTCAGCAGCATGTCGATGTGCTTTTTTTCCCTCCAAAACTTGGATGCAATATACACTTCTTTTCGTGCCAGATTTTAATTACTGTGTTAGGATATGTAATACTAACCAATTTCTGTCTTCAGGAAACAGTCCAAACTCCATGAGAGCAGAGGAGAAAAACAAAAACACTTTATAACTGAAAAACTATTTATTTTAGCCTAAACTGGTCGACCTCTGTCTTTATTCAAATTTAGGCAAATTAATTATTCCCAATCCTGGGGAGCAGGTTATCTAAGCACTTTATTTCAATGCCTTTAATTGCTCCCTGCAAATCCTACTGGGTTTAAGGCATCAATGCCAACATTATATGATGATAAATGATTTATAAATGAAATGATATAGGAAAATTATTGATATTCCAAAGGTGCCATCTAATTATCAGGAAATAGAAAAACATGAAGCAGAGTAGTAGCGGTGTGTACCTCCTCAGCTATGCTCACATATGTTTCAGGCTAGTGATAATATCTGAAGTGTGGGAGTTTGAGGCCCTGTTGTGGTTTGGCAAATTGTAACCTTTGAAGTCTGGCCCATGGGCGCCACCCATGCCATATAACATGTTTGATTTAACAAATGAGGGGGCTCTGCAGAACTTGAGGACAGGCTCAGGAGGTAATGCAGCCATTTAAATCAGGCCTGCATCTAAAACCTGCACGGTCACATTCTCTGTGGATCCAAATTGGAAAAAATACTCTCTCAACTTTATATCTCTCATTCAAAAGTGAAAAAAATGTCTCAAATGTTTTGCTTCCTTTAAGCCTAATGGCTTCCATTCAGACTTATACATTTGCCTATCTTTGTGGAATAGATTAGAGGTTTTGAGTGCACAGAAGTTTCAAAACAACAGATTTAAGGCTTTTTGCACTTTGTCATGTGTCTCCTCTTGCAGTTCTTGATTCCAATCAGTCAAAGTCTGTCTTAATGCTCATTCACAGCCGCTCCCCAACCAATCTTCTTGAAGCAGGAAGCAACTGAAATGAAGGATAATCAGCTAATTGTATTATTTATATGGTGAAAATGACAGCAGACAGACCCTTTTATCAAATTTTCCGATTATTAAATTATTAGTTGGTTAAACAATTCAAAGTTTGAGCAAGTTTAATGAAGAAAATGTTGTAGAAAAAGTACTGTATGATCAATTGAATACTGCTTCAAGTTTTAAGTTTTCCATCCAGCAGGACATTGACCCATGGTTATGGATGTTTGACTTTTCTGTTATTTTGTGCTAGTTGTTATTTACTTCATCATAAACAAGATAATTATCTAAATGGTGCAAATTCAGACAATACATTTTCAGGCTGTGAGGTAAACTTAAACAACCAAAAACTTTGGACTAACATGCAAAATGCAAAGAGGGATGAATACTTAAAATCATAGGAATCATATGAGCAGCAAGGTGGCCTTGTGACGATAAAAACTGGAAACATCGAGGACTGGAGGACAGTCGACCGCTGGCTGGACCTGTCTGCACTAGTGTGTTACCTGAGACGCTGCTGGTCTAATTTTGCTAAATCCTGCAAAGCAGCAAAACACTGGCTCAATATTCAAACATGAAACCTCCACATAGAGGGTTTTTATGATTAGAAATGTAGCAACTTGTCAAAATTTATAGTGCTGTTCATGGATTTCACTTTGTTGATGTTACAGTTCTAGCTTGTACATGCAGATGACGTGTTATGTTTAATGGCCGGATCATATTTGAACTATGTCTTTGGACTGCACAAAGTTTGAATTTTTTCATAAGTGTGTCATATCATGAAGTCATTTCAAAACAGCCTCAGCTCACCCAAGTGCTGCACAAGCTATTTTAGACTCCTACATTTATTAAATTCCACCATTCACTAACTCGTTGAAAGGACGTCACTACTCCCACTAGTGATTAAAACCTTTTTGTAATATGGTCACCTTAGAGAAGACCTGCATCTGTCTTCCTCCACCTCAGAGCTCCAGGCTCTGCTCCTCCATCTCGTAATGGAGTTATAGATTAGTGTTTTTATAGAGGGGTCAATACTTCCCTTCAAACCTGTAGGGCTGTATGCATTATTGATCTGTCCACAAAGTGATGTGTGTGCCTTTGTGTGTGTGTGTGTTTATGTTTTTACCTACTCTTACACTTTAGATTAGAGGCTAATAATAAAACATGATTGCTGCCTAAATCACATACTGACAGGTTTGTTCGATAGTGGAGGTGCCAGATTATGATGGACCTTGTCTGTGACAAAAAAAGATAAGCAAAGATTGATATTTATTATGGATTTGGGGTATTTTCATGTCTTTGTGTGTCTTACATCGGCAGTTAAAAAATGTAAATACACAAACAAAGCAAAACTGGAAAGAAAAATTAATGAATAACTTAAAATCTTTCATTCAAATGTAATTCTTGATTTCCTCAAATATTTTTGGTTTATTAACAAATTCTGCCATTCTTATTAATACATTCATTTAAACCTAAGGTTTAGGATTTTCTTATTACATTAATTAGTAAGGAAGCCTTGATCTTTAAATGCTTACAGAAAGAGATCAGAGATTTTTTATCAGTTAACAGTTTCCAGTACAATCTTTTTTGGGCTCTTTGTTAGAGAAGTATTAGAGGGCCAGGAATACCTGCAGATGGGACAGGATCATCTGAAGGGTTGGTTCAGCTCCACGATTGATCTCAGGTTGAAGAAACAGGTGGAAAAAAAAAGATACTAAAGAAACTTTTATCCGTCACAAAAGCACTATGAACTGTGACATTGACACAAATGAATAAACTTTACTTTGATTTGACATCTAACTAAAAAAATGTCAGTTATGGATCCATTTCGAACATATCAGCCTTTAATAATGAAAGTATGCCTCTTACCTGTTTTTCACTTAACTCCAAAGTGCATCATAGTACATGCTGGTTTTTGTTGTGTTCACTGTCTGGAAAA
>JAUZNJ010106923.1:0-20524 GCA_034780135.1 Jordanella pulchra | reverse complement strand
TAATATGCACACAACTGTCCTTTAGTTTACAAGTTTATTTTGATAGTGATCTTGCCTCATGCCCTGCACCCTCCAGAAAAAAATAATAATTGAAATAAACAATTTGAACTGTTTCCTGTGTCAGACTGGTTTTCTGCATATGGGTCAAGAAAATTCCCCAGACTGTCAGTAACAGAATCCATCTTTTTATTGAGGATATGGTGATTCACCCACTAAAGTAGTTTGTCGTTAAGAGATAATTTTATAAGAAGTTGTCATAATTGATACACTGTAAAATTACAGTTTTTGGTATGTACTTAATCATATTTTGGTACTTTAGCAATTGGTTCATGTCCTACCATGCTAACATGAAACAATTGTTTTAATGTAAATATGATTAGACTGATGCCAAAACTGGTAGAATTATGTTGCTTCAGTGTAAACACTGGTTTTGTTTTATGTAATTGAAAACATATTTGTTTTTAGAATGTGTTATTCCTAGCAGCTTTGTGATTTCCTGTGCTGTTTTTTTTGTGTCAAAGTTGATTGTTGGTTTTAGGTGGTATGGCAAGGTAAGTGGGTGCAAAGCATAGCACTCAGTCAGGGTTAGCCGGGGCATTGCTCCGACGGACCCCTGGGGGTTCGTTTTCTAAGAAATAAAAAGTAAAGTATAGTAAAGTGTATTTAGTTGCTTGGAGAAAATAGTTTTCCTCTCTTTGTAATGTGTTTGGTCTGTTGATTTTTCTCCTTGAACCCTTTGACCTCTTACCACATTTCATGCTTCAAACATAAATATAAAATTGGAAATATTTGCATAAAATCAACAAGTGGGACACAATTGTGAAGTGGAATGAAATTTATTGGATGTTTTAAACTCTTATAACAAAAAAGATCTGAAGAGTGGGTCTTACAAAATTAATCTGCCCCTTTACTTTCAGTGCAGCAGCCTTCCTCCACAGGTTAATTGAGGCTCTTTGAATGATCCAGTGTTGACCTAAATGACTGATGATGATGATAAATAGGATCCACCCATGTGTAATCAAGTCTCTGTATAAATGCACCTGCTCTGTGATCGTCTCAGAGGTCTGTTTAAAGCACGGAGAGCATCGTACAGAACAAGGAACACACTAAACATGTCCAAGATCCTATTGAGGAACATTTAAAGCTGGACATGGATGCAAAGAATTTTCCCAAGCTTTAGACATCCCAAGGAGCTCTCTGCAAGCAATAATATTGAGATGGAAAGAGTATCAGACCACTGCATATCTACAAAGTCCCTCTAAACCTTGAGCTCAAACAAGGAGAAGACTGATCAGAGATGTAGCCATGAGGCCCATGATCACTCTGGATGACTGCAGAGATCTATAGCTGAGTTGGGAGACTCTGTCCATTGGACAGCAATCAGTTGTACGCTGCACAAATCTGGCCTTCATGGAACAGTAGCAAGAAGAAAGCCATTTATTAAAGCTATCCCTAAAAGGTTTTGTTTAAAGTTGACCACACAGCACCTGGGATCCGCACCAAACATGTGGAACAAGATGCTCTGCTCAGATGAAACCAAAATCAAACTTTTTGGTAACGATGCAAAATGTTTTGTGGTGTAAAAGCAACACAGCTCATCTCCCTGAAAGGATTTGCAAGGAAGATTGGGCAAAAATGTCAGACTTGTGAAGTGCAAAACTTTTATTTTTTTTTTTTTTACACAGCTTTGAATTTGGACTGCCTCTAACTCCTTTTTTAATGCAGTTTGTTTCTAAAGGTTGTGTCTTCAGCTTATCTACTGACTTTTTCTTACTTTGTTTTAAAACTGTCTTGTGTATCAACAGCTTAAGGATCACTTAGTTCATCATTTCATCAATTTTGCGCATATATTCTATCCTTCAATATGCTTCTTAAGCTCGTGCATTTAACTCCTATTAAAAATATTTCAACAATTATTTTGAACTACTGCTACTTTTAGTATAACTTCAGCTTGTTAAGTGGTTTGAGCTGTCTTTGTACAGCCTCTCTCCCTGCCCTTCCTCTGATTCTCATGCTCTGACTTGCATGTAAGGTTGTTGGCTTTAAATTGTTTAACTTCTTAAGCTTCAACAACTGACATTTTTGTATTTTTCAACAATTATGCCAATTCTTCACATTCCCACACACAATCTCACACGTAACTTCTTATTCTATAGCATATTTTTTTTTTATTATTTTAGTTCATATCCTTAATTACTCCTTTGTTTCTTCAACTTTATGTGTTCATCTCTCTACTTGTCTAATTGAGTTGCTGGCTGTTTTCATCTGACTCTCTTTATGATCAGTCCCTGCTGTCTCACGAAAGCAATTCTACATCATTTCTCTGCTTATTTATGATTCAACAAGTGTTTTCCTGTTGAATTGAGTTCTTTTTAGCTTCCAGCTAAACAGTAAATTTCAGGCATTAAGCTTTTCTGTTTGGAGCTAATTCATAACATGTCCGCCATTTTCTCCTGCAGGCTTCAGCTTGCTTCTGCAATTTTTCATGAAAGAAATTAAGCTTTTTTGTTGTCTTTCACATTATTTAGCAGGTTCTGCTTTCAACTTCTGATTGTTTCTGCTATTTTCAGCCTACAGCTTACTGCTGTACTGCATTTACACTGCATTTTCATAGGAAATGCAACTTTTTCTAGTTATATCTTCTTTTTCATATCTTGCTTCCTTTGTCCTCATGCTTGGACCTTCATCCCGATATGAAAAAAAATTATCATTAAGGAAAGAGGCTTAAATACAAGTATTGTTTGAAAGGTCAAAAACAACAAACAACAAACACAGCAATGTTCCTCCATGTTTGTCTTTGTTTTTGTTTTTTATTCCATTGTAAACCTAAACTTACCTAAATGGTCCTCTCTCTTCTCTCACACAATGAACCAATGAAAACCTAGTTTTAAACTTCTGCTGAAGACGCCAACAGTATCCTTCGGCTGTTACAGATGACATCACATTGATACCAGGAATCAGTTGGACCTGTTCTGACTTCCAAAAGCCAGTCTGTGGAGCCAAACGACTGGTAGAGGATGTCAGCAATCTAAGAAAAACAAACAGGAAGTGAATGTAGAGCAGATAATGTTCTGCTGATTAAGTAGACAGTTTCAGTCGCAGCGACACAAACAGAGAAATAAAACTAACTAAAGCAGGAAAAAGATCTGATCTAGAAGGCATAAAACAATGGTCTAGAAGATACAGAACCACTTGGTCTGAATATAGTAGCACAGCTACTATATTCATAGCCATAGCTGTCTGATTCGTGGTTTCTGTGGTTTAAATGGGCTGAAATGCAGTAGTAGGAAAATGTAGCAGAGAGAAGAAAAGTGGTCTTCATGAACTCCTGCAGTCTAAGCCCTTTGCTATAGGCAGATATGGCCAATATAACCTGAGCCACTAGTCTTGTACCAAGGTGTGTTCGTCAAGGATTAAATCTGTTAAGTCTGTTCCACAGGAGATGACCTCTTGTCGAGGCTGCTAAGATATATTTAACACACACACACACCACAGTTTCTAGAACCAGAACCTGAACCTAAAGCTGGACCAGAAGATTTGAGAGAAAACAGGAGCAGTTTAACGACTGTTCCAGATGTGAAGCAGTGGCATGAAGCCAGACTGAAGAGAGATTAATCATTTTCTCACAGTTCAACCTTTGTCTGAACAGGTCCAACCAGACTAGAACTGGTAACAAACACTTCTCTGCTAAAGAAACCCTTCAGCTCAGCTCCTCCAGCATCAGACTAGCTTAATGTGCCCCCTCATGAACCTGAAGCGTTATTTTCTGACGTCTCCAGCAGTCTGGACTTCCTGGGTTGGATTCCTGAAACCACTCCTCCTCCTCCCTTCCTGCAGCTGGATGAGATTTCAGCAGAACAGAAGAGAAGTAGAACCAGCAGCACCGCTGAGACTGAGCTGCAGGGATCGAAGTAAGTCTTCTCTGTTTCCTTCAGCTTCATCATTGTCCTCCTCGGAGGGTTGGAGTTAGGCTTCATGACTGGAAGCTGCTGCTGTTCTGTGGAGCCTCTCTTATAAAATTAAAACCCTCAAATCACTTTGAGGTGAATGAAACCTCTCTGAAGAATCTTTTTGAGTTAATTCAGCAGGTTTTCTGAGCTCAGGCTGAACATCAGAGTCAGGTTTAGTTGGAGACAAACCTCCTTTTGTTTCATCAGCTCATGAAAGGAGCAAAGAAGGGAGAGAAACTGTCCAACTGATGACATAATCTCTTTGGTTTGATCTTATTCCGTATCAGGATTAATTACTGATTATCTCTCATGGTCTTGTTTGGGTATCCTTAGCCTTTTGAGGTTGGCTGCAACCAATCTTCTGGGATTTGGAAACGGATCTGCATATAAACTACAAATCCTGCTGCTTTTTGCTGGAGCTGATTGTAAATGTTTGCAACACATGGTTGATGGTAACCATAAAAGCCTCCTGGTTAAGCTGGTTACTGATTAATACCTGCAGGTCTTCACACATGGACCTGCTCAGGTAGATCTGAAACTGCTGCCAGCGAGTCTAAAACAAAGACAAATGGCAGGCCCAGGGTCTGTTTATTCTACTTTTAGGTTTTTTGAATAAAGAGTTAAAACTTTATGATCTTAGAAATGTCTGAAAATATTTAAACGTCAATGGAAGCAGCAGATAGCCACATTACAAAAAAAGAAATTTATTTTTCTGTCCTATAAAGTTTTATAGCAAGTTTTTTAATTGAGCACCACTGAGTCCTGAGACATACAGAGACTTCCTAAGAAGATCTGCCAACAAGACAAACTAAGAGCTAAATACAAGCCAAAATATTACACAAAGTTATTCAGAGTCACAATCTGAGAAGTTCAGATCTTGAGTTACAGAAGCATTGGGTATTATTTTATATAAGGAATAAACTGTTTCTTCTTGGCTTGTTACACCAAACGGTTTGTTTCCATGAAAAAAATCAGTAAAAGTAAAAAATAAAACTTAAAAAAATGGACCTAGAAGTTGACGATCCATTTGGACTGCCCAGTTCCGGTCAAGGTGCTTCAAACCAGGTCCACCTAGGAGCAAAGTCCAAGAGGAGGAGGGTTCAGGGTGTATGCTGTCCAGAAGCAGAAGCTTGGAGATCTTACAAACCATAACCCAGCAGAGAGATTTAGAAGCTATCTCAGAGGAACCCTGTCTCCAGCGGTTCTTCTCACTGGAGAACATTCACAGTTCTGAACGGGTCAGATAGAAGTGATGTATGCTCCAGTTCTGACCAGCATTTTTCCTCTTATGATTCAAATTCTACAGAAAAGTTTGCTTTCAATGAGCCAATACAGTGTTTCTGTGAATCACAGCAGTAGTCAAAAGAAAAAGCTGAAAGTCTCAAAGTTCTCTGTCTAACTGTCAGTGCTTCCATATCTGCACCACAACAATGAATCTCTGAAATTGTCAATCTGAGGACACCATCCATCTCATCAGGACCTGCTACCTTACCCACATGTCCATCAGTCCAGTTTACGCTCCATGGTTGCTGGATGGGGGAGAAGCTCAAACGCCGAAATAACCAGACACCTTCAAACCAGCAGAACATCCTTACCAGCCTGTGGAACCTTCTCCTTCGAGGTACTATCGCTACAGAACCAACCCACCTATGTTCTGAGCTCAGCCCATATAAATCGGAACGTGTGAAGGTCAGAACTCTTCAGGGAACACTGTGAACATTCAAACCAGCAGCAGCTTCATAACAGGAACCAGTCCAACCAGTCTTTTGACAAACAGTCCCAGGATTTCCAGCTCCAAGGTATGAAGGCCAGAAATGTGTGAAGAAAAAGACCAAACGATTCCACCTGCCTCTAAATGAACCATCGGCTATGAGAGGAGAAGTTCCACCACAGCACCCCTCAGAAACCTTCCACTGAAGAACCAGACACTGCTTCCTCAGCAGGTTTTATATCCACTCCTATTTATAAACTTCCTGAATGGGAGAGGTCCTGAAAACCTTGATATGTTTGTCCCACAATGTCAAGATTGAAAATCTGATGATCTTCTCCATGCAACCAAATCCTGCCTGGTTTGGCTCAGTTTTCGTAGAGGGTCAGCTGTCTGAAGACTGATGTTCTCAGGATAAACCTGGTAGTGACTTTTAGATGTTGCAGAAAATAATCCACAGATACATTCCGGAGAAGCTCTCAACTGCTTGGCTCCCATCTCGCCGACCTTCGGGAGCCTCCAGGTTGGGATTGTAACTGGATCTCTGGGAGTTTTAGTCCACTCTGTGCT
Organism: Jordanella pulchra; assembly: GCA_034780135.1. Lineage (NCBI taxonomy): Eukaryota > Metazoa > Chordata > Actinopteri > Cyprinodontiformes > Cyprinodontidae > Jordanella > Jordanella pulchra. The sequence goes on along the minus strand of JAUZNJ010106923.1, from coordinate 14,296 downwards.
CACTGTGGCAGCTTTTGTGATGTTTCAGCAGCAGTAATTTCTCTGAGGTCTCTAGGAATGTGCTGTGTGCAGAGACAGGCAGCAGCAGGGGTGTGTGAAATGGTGCTGTGGGGGGACTCTGGTGCTAAAAGTTGCTTTAACACTCTGTAATTGTTTGTGTTCAAGGTTCTGCTCCTCCATCTGTGCGAGATAGAAGTTAAATATGGTGGCAAACAACATCAACGGGAACTCTGAGCCTGCTGGGACTGGGGGCGTCCGCCGGTGGAACCCCTTCAACAGCATCAAGGTCAGTCTGGTTTACATTAAAACTTACTCCAAGTCTACCAAATTAAAAGAAATTGGATTCAGTGGATGTTTTGGAGATATGTCTCTGCTTTTGAAAACCCTTCTAGATTGGTTTCTCAGATGCAGCTAATTATAAGATTCAGTATTTAGGAAGAAATGCTGTCAGACTCAAACCTTTCTGAGTAAAATAGAACATTTCTATCTGTTAAAGGCCCTACTAAATAGAGGATTCTGTAAAGACAGAAGTTTACACAAAACCTTAATTTATTTATCGTTAAGCAACTTAACACACTAATGATTTGGTTTTTTTAAAGCCCGTGTTTATTCACAATACGAGGGAAACATGTGGGTGCTTGTTAAAAGAGGGATATCCTGGTATTTTACATCTACAATCTTTCTAAAAATGTATTTAAATTCATGTTTAATCATTTTTGGACAAAAGAGAAAAATAGGACTCATTCTGATCCCTTTTCGTCCCCTTTGGTGCAAGGGTCTGCAAGAGAATTTGACTTGTGTGTATACACATTTATGTGGATGTACTGTTAGCAATGATAGCAGTTAGCCAGGGTTCATTTTCCATCGTTTCCCAGTGTATTACACCATAGGGAAAATATTACACAAGCACAACACTTACCAACTGGCTGCAGTGAGTCTGTGATTGGGGGTAAAGAGACGGGGGTCTCATAGCAAGGGGGGCTATATTTAGAACCTGTCCAAGACTGATGTATAGCAAGGAATAGGACCAAAGTCACACTTTTAAGGACTTTTCTTCTTTTTTTTTAGCTTTTTATGGCACTAGTGGCTCGTTTTTCTGACAGTAGGCTGACAGGAAAGGGGGTATGAGAGAGGGGGAGAGACATGCGGGAAAGGACCACAAGCCGGATTTGAACCTGGGTCGCCCACGTCAAGGACTAAGGTCTCCATACATGGGTCGTGCGCACTGCAGGCCCTGGACTTTTCCTCTTTGAACAAATAGCCTAGAGAGAAAGAAAAAAGGAAAGGAAAGAAAAAGCCTGAGAAAACCCATTCTTACTAGCAACATCATGCTGTGTGGGTGTTTGCGGCTCTTTATTTTTACATAAACAAATTCAGTAAAACACATGGAACACACATTGTATTTATATATATATATCATGTATGTAAATAGCTCGTGTGAAGGGACAATGTGTAACTTATTTGTTGTTTTAGTTGGCAAAAACACATTATTTCTACTATATATGCATGCTCTACCGAAATCTAATAACATCCCATTTTAAATGAAACCGTTCAGACACCGTTCTCATAGCTTTGAATTAGTTCAGAAATATTAATGTCCAGGTGCATATACTAAAGGGCAGCATATTGGGTCATCTCCATATGATTACAGTTGCTGAAACGGGACGAACATGTCAGCCAAAACATTTATGTTTATGTGACTAACCAGGATAAAACTAGAGTCTTTCTCAGCATAGCTTCTACTAGGTTGAGATCATTCGTGAGGGTAGGGGCTTCAAAACGGAAGTAGATGTTGGAACCTTTGTGCTACACAGGTAAGTTATTTCGATATAACAGTACTGATTATTTCTGCCCTATGCTAGAAATCGCTCAGTGAGGTCAGGCAACTACTCTGTCCTCCCGGCATCCGTATTTCCCGAGATATTTTTTCATACGTTCAACGTTTCATACGTTTAACTCATTAGTCAAAGGTAATTATGTATCTGTTCTATGTTGAGTTGTCTGTCTCCCATGGTGTGAACTGTGCAGTTCATGAAGCCAAGACTGTCATATTTCACATCTTCCCAGGTGAACTTGATGTGTCTGTCTATGTATCTGAACCAGTGGGTTTGGTTCCCATGTATGAGTATAGAGCTCTGCTTTCCACTTCTTTCACATCATACCATATCAGGACAGCCCTGAAGAGGTGTGGTTATCCAAGGTAGACTTTTTAAAAAAAACAAGAGGAGGCCTGCTGAGAGGGAACGAAACAGAAGAAGGAACATCATCCTACCTTATTTTGCTGCAGTCTCTGAAAAACTAAGGAGCATCTTTAACCAGCACTGGATCCCCGTGCTCTTCAAACCCGGTAACACCGTGAGACAAAAACTGGTTCACCCCCAAAGATAACCCAGGAACAAGACCGACAACGTGGTTTACTCCATTCGGTGTAGCGAAGAGTGTACAGGCCTGTATATTGGAGAGACCAAGCAACCGCTGCACAGGCGTATGGCTCAACGCAGGAGGACTAACTCCTTAGCACAGGACCCACCTACACCTAAAGGCTAAAGGACACACTTTCAAGGACAACAACATCAATATTCTTGCCCAGGAAGACAGATGGTTTGAGAGGGGGGGTCAAATAAAACATCTTTGTTAACCTGGAAAGACATCCCTTAACAGAGGAGGTGGTCTCAGACATAACCCCCACATACAAAGAAGTACTGTTCAAAACCATACCCAGAAAATTCACCTCACACCTCCCCTTACCTCACTCACAGTTTTAAGAGGCATGTGACCAAAACTACTCTGACAAGGGAGTAAACGTGCCATCCCCTAAACGACCATGAACACCCACCAAGTAACCTTCATTGGCCATTCTGTGGGAGGGATCACAGCCACCTTTGCTTCTTTTCTTCCCCTCCCCTAATTTTTTTATTACACCTACAGTATATTAATCTCAGTGCTCCCCACCATCAGGCAGAACTAAGGAAGCCTCTTGGGGTGAAACGTCTTCTAAAAAACTTTTCATCCAGTTGCCTAAATTCAACTTTCCAGCTTTACTGCGGCTGTACATGGTACCAAATGGAGGACATTCTTGCAACTTATTTCCATAAATATCACTGTTCTGTACCTAATCTCCCAACTAAACACAGGAGGTTGACATCGCCACATCTATGACACTCCATGGCTTCTGTTGTTGGTATCACCCCAAAGTTGTTTGTAATTCACTTAGCTTACCACTTGATGTTGTTCCAGTGTGAAAATCTTACATACTGGGGCTTTAAATGCCCGTTTCCATTCTTTATTGAGGCTTCTCGATTTTGTGTGAGGTGAAACAAAGGATCTATCATTTTCTAATGCTTTGGGACAGGGTATGTTGTGCTGGGATTTCTTCCATAATGGAGGATAGTTCGATTAAGGTTCAGTACCTGGTTCAGTCTAGAAGCACTTCAAAGGTGTCCAGTCATTATTAGCTAAATTAATCAGTAAGAGGCCAGATGGTTGTTGGTTGTAGTTTGGACCTGATGTGTTAGTAAACCAAATCACACAGAGGAGGTTGAACACCAAACAATGAATGGGAAGATGACCAGAAGCCAAGAGCGTTTAAAGAAATTGTTCTAAGGTTTATTCAGGGATTGTTGTCATTGGGTTGAACTTGACATTTTTTGGTTATATGACCCAGATGATCTTAGTTAGTATGAATCCAGTTCATCTCGTAGTTGTTTATACAGCTTGTCTTTGTTTTCATGATAAAACTCTTAATCCAACCCCTATCTATTTTTCTTCCGAGCTGCCAACTTGTCCTGGACTGCAGACTGAGGACTTGTGCAGACATAGAATAAAAGCTCCCATGTTGCCAATAAAAGCATGCCTCCTCCTCCTTCACAGCCTTCCTCCTATCTGTCTTCACAGGTCTTTGTGTTCTGCCATAGTTTTCTGCAGCTGGCTCAGCTTTTAGTCTCTGGCTACATGAAGAGCTCCATTTCCACCATCGAAAGGCGCTATGGCCTATCCAGTCAGAAGTCAGGGATCCTGGCAGCCTTCAACGAGGTCAGTCCAGCAGCTTCATGTGTGGTTCTCTGTGGTCATCTGAAAATAGATCAGCTTTTTGTGACCTAATTTACTGGAATAAAATCAAAGAAAGAGGTGGTTCTCCTGAGAAAAAAGTACAGAGTAACTCCATATGTCAGGTTTTATTTTTCAGCAATATATATAGGCTACTGATGCTTTACCAAAAACTCCACTTTGTGTTGGTCACAACATAAAACAATAACAAACAAATGACAAAAAGTAGAGTTTAGTATGTTAATGAAGGCAAAATGCTTTATTTTTTTAACAGTTGTGGCATGCCACAACAAAACCTAGAATAAAACTCCCTGGGGTCAATTTGAATTGTCATGAAAGAGTGAAATCCAAGCTTTCAGTTGTATCAAACCTGTGAAAATCAAAACTGGATGAAAAAGATATGAACATTTGAACATTGACACTATGAACGAAACCTGATTAACTTTTCATAGCTTACTGAAGAACAGCCACTGTTCTGTTTTTGGAAAATGTGTCAACTTTGGTCCATTTTGAAGAAAAATTTTTTTTAAAGTAAGCATGGTTTTTCGCCTGAAATGGAGCTTATCACCATCTTTTACAGCAAAAGCCTACAGAGCGACAAAAAAAGCAGTGTATAGATTAGCTGTGTTCCCTCTCAGGCTACACACATTATAATGTTGATAAAGTGTGATTCAACCAGGTAGTATTAGGCACTGTTACTAAGTCATAACACATGGTCACATAATGAAACAGAACCGGCTGTGATTAACACTAAAAACAGGCTAAGTTTAAACACACAGTTTATGGTTTAAAATCCTCCAAACTGTCATTTAGACTATTGGGTGTCTTTTTTTATAACCTCAACTAGCAACCAAAACCATTTTTTTCTGAAAAATGGATGTTTTTCTCTTTTTTCTCTATTTGTGTTCTGCCGACTTGCTCCTGGTTTTGTTTTGGCATGTCACAGCTCTTTTGGGTAATGACACTGGTTGTTCCTGTCTTTCACTGGCTTCTCTGTTCATGCATCCAGGTGGGGAACACTGTTCTGATTGTCTTTGTAAGTTTCCTTGGAAGTCGTGTCCATCGGCCAAGGTTCATTGGAAGCGGAGCTCTGCTAGCATGTTTGGCCTCACTATTGATGGCACTCCCCCACTTCCTGAGTGGAGAGTATGTCTACACGGACCGAATCACATGTAAGACCTCATGCTTCCGGAAGTTTCCTCCTGCCCTTTGACACAGAAACAGCTTGGTTTGTTGCTCTAAGAAAAACTTATCTGTTTCCCAACAGCTTCCACTGATAACAGCTCAGGCCTCTGCCTCACATCCTCCTCCTCCAACCAGACATGTCAGGATCAGAAAAGCCCCGCGCAGCAGGTGGTCTACCCTCTGCTTCTTCTGGGTCAGCTGCTGCTAGGGATCGGAGCCGTTCCCATCCAGCCCTTTGGTATTTCCTACATTGACGACTATGCCAGTAGGAAGAACTCTCCGCTCTACCTTGGTATGAGACAGAAGATCATAAACAATGTTCAAACTCAATCATACTTTAACTATATGGCTGCTGTGTAAATGTAACAAGGTGTGGAGGTTCATAGTTTGTCTGGATCAGTGGAAAAAAGATGATTAAGCATAAATCTCTCTGTTGGGATCAAGCAAAGCAAACATCTAGGCAAACTGCTGAAAAGCACCACAGCTGATCTAAGATTTGTTCAACACTTCACTAATCGCTAGAAGGAGTGTAGGAACCGAGAAAAGTGGAATGATTTTGATCAGCAGAATTCTCTGCTACTGTATGTCCAACAGCGACAATAAAGGCCTTTTCACAACACATGGTAAAGCAAACCCAAATATCTGTGACTAAACAGAATCACAGCCTTGAGAGAACCACTGCCCAGTGAGGCTAATCAGAAAATGTCTCAATTTTGCCTAACGACAGCCTAAAGGCTGGACTCTGGAGCAATGGGGGAAGGTTTTAAGGTTCTGATGAGAGCAGATTTTTCTAGGTAAAGGCATTTGTGTTAGCCAGAAGAGTAACGGGATGTCCTCATCCTGTCTACTGCCTGTGGCAGGCAAGCTAGATCTGTTGTTACAGTCCTTCAGGTCACTCTTCTGAACCCAAGGATTGAGGTCTGATGGCCTAAAGATACTGAATGACCAGGATAGTCCATCAGCTTATTCCTGGGATGGTTGAAGGGGGTTAAGACATCTCCAGAGACAAATAACAAACTTAAATCCCACTAAAGGGAGAGCAGTCTGACTCTCCCATCTTTGATACAAAATTTGGTTGAAGACCAGGCAATGGTCAGAGTGGTACCTAATTCAAGGTATCCAAGCCCTGCTGGTTCACCTGGTCTTCATTTCAGGGACACGCTGACACCACAACCAGCTAGATAAGCTATAACAACCAGCTGAGTGAATGCTATGCAGCTGAGGAACTCACTCAGAGGTGCTATACTCTGTAAACCAATAACCGGGGGAAAAAATGTCTGTTTTTTCTTATGACCCCATCAAAACCTTACTGAGACCAGCTTGGTTCAATTTTTAGGTCCCTGTAGGATAATTGATTGCTTTTACTGGTCCTCAGTGACTTAAGGACTAAGTCAAACTTGTTAATTATTACCAGAGAGGGAGAGTCATCCTGGCATGGTCTAATTGGTCACCATGATGTTGGTCAATTCAAATTCAATTCAATACAATTTAATCATATAGTGATAGCAATTCAAAACACATGCAATCTCAAGGCACTTTACAGAGACAATTCAATCAGATCACACAGTCAGATTGTTTGAAAGTTTTCTATCTAAGGATAATCAGCTGATTGCATCAACTCATTGATGCAAAACCAATCACACCAAACAGGCATCATGCATCAGTTACTGTTATGTTCATATTTAGTTTCAGTCCAGTTAATTTAGACTTCAAACTTTAGACTTCTTTATTGTCTATTAAACTTACATAAAATGGAAATTTTGCTTTAGTAGTTTCCTTAGGAGAGCCAGGCGCTGTCTATCTTTTTTGAATGTGTAGTCCACATGGTTTTGAAATTGTAGCTGACTGTCTATAACTGTCCTGAGGTATTTAAACTGAGTCACCTGCCCCACCTCCTGACCCTTCATACTGATTGGCCTGAAGGTGTGCCCAGAGTCTTTATTGCCTCCCTTCTTGCTGCTTCCCAGCCACATCTCCTTGGTTTTGGAGACATTGAGATCCAGGAAGCTGCTGTCGAACCATGCAGATAAAGTGTTGATGTACTGCAGGTAGGGGGAGCTGTCTGTCTCCCATAGGCAGGCAATTAGGGCCGTATCATCTGCATACTTGATGAGGGAGAGGTCATCAGTGTTACACTGTAGCTAATTGGTGTATATGGAGAAGAGCAAAGGTGATAACACACATCCTTGAGGAACACCGGTGTTGAGGACCAGAGAGTCAGAGAGGCAGTTCTTGATGCACACACACTGGGGTTGATTCCTGAAGAAGTCCCTGATGAGGAGGACCAGAACTGACTTTCAGGTCACAAAGGCGCCGTAGAAGGAGGTGTGGTTGCACCGTGTTAAAGGCAGAGGAGAAGTCCATGAAAAGAACACAGGCATGAGTCTTTGGTTTATCCAAGTGGCACTGCAAGTTATTTAGAAGAATGAGTGTGGCGTCCTCCACCCCCCTGTTGGTCCTATAGGAAAACTGCATGGGGACTAATTGACCTGCTACCTGGCGGGTTGAATTAGACACTCCATGCATTTGCTAAGGATGGATGTAAGGGCAATGTGTCTGAAATGACTATTGGTTTTGGCATGGTGAGTTTTGGGCACAGGGATGATGGTCGCTGTCTTCCAGGCTTTAGGATAGAAGTTGCTGTTAAGAAGCAGCTAAAATATCTTTGTGATAGTTGGACTACATTCTTTTAGTACCCTCCCCTTAAGTCCATCTGGACCAGGGGCTTTGTGAGGATTTATAAAGCAGCAATTATATATATATAAGGCATTATAAAGTAGCAATTAAAAAGACATAATCTCATGGATCTTTTTTTTTTTTTTTTTTGGAGCTTTTTACGGCACTAGTGGCTCGTTTTTCTGACAGTAGGCTGACAGGAAAGGAGGTATGAGAGAGGGGGAGAGACATGCGGGAAAGGACCACAAGCCGGATTTGAACCTGGGTCGCCCACGTCAAGGACTAAGGCCTCCATACATGGGTCTTGCGCGCTACCCACTGCTCCACCTGCACGCCCCATAATCTCATGGATCTTAAGAGGGTCAATATATCATAGAAGACCCGGCAGATTGCACCGAGTTGTTGATTCACATAATTCCCCCCGGATGATTCAGTTGACCGCCGCTCACAGTGTGTTGTTGATTTAGAAGCAATCCCCTGGACTCTAACTTAACTTCACAATTCTGAGCACAAGCACCCAACAGGGCTCCTGCTCCAACTGTCACCAGAACATGCCTAAAATGTTACTTTAGGAAATACCTCATGGTTTCTGTTCCTGTTTTCTAGAACGTAACTTTAATTAAATATCTTGAGACAGAAAGAGTATTTTGGACTCCTCAGAGAGACTATTACCACAGCTCAGTGAGAAATACCACCTTGAATTACAATAACGATCAAGAGGCTGGTATGAATAGTATGTGTTTGGTGGCGGATGGTAACTGAGCTTCTCTGTGTGCGAGAGGGTGTAGATATCAACCTGTGAGGTGACCTAATATCATGAGGGCAGTTCCCCATTATAAAGAGGTACAAAATATTCCCGAATTTTTCAATCAAGTCGAAAAGTAACGGTGATTCTAGAACTGTTGGAGGAACTGCAGTCTCCTTATAGCAGAAATGGACTTTACTGACAGAGGAGGCTGATTCTTCTCTGCAACTTCTTTGCTTAGATAACTGACCTAATTTAGTTGGTTTCCTGGAACTGAATCTGATCCTTAGAGGAAACTGGTAAACCTCTTGCTCAACAGTTTTTGTTTTTTTGCTGAATGTAAGGCACATATCACTGATGCATAGTTATTTTTTGTTGGATCTAAGTCTATTTCATAGACATTTTTCTATTTTAACACATATGTGTGGGTACAATTAGAAACCCTGAGCAACCTGGACAGAGACATGAGTGACCTGTTACACCTCTCTCTAATACAGATTGGTCATGAATACTTTCTACAGACATTTGGAACTATTATTTCCAAATGATATTATGATATTATATTATGATATTATTATCCAAATGTAACTATTATTTTCCGGTTTCATATATTGCTTAAAATGCAAAGAAATAAATAGCAGTTTAGTTAAACCATGTGATGTAGAAATACCTTTTTAACAAGCTGTTGTTTTCCCCTTGGGTAACGAAACAAACAAGGAAACTGTCTAGATATTTAGGTGTAGCTTTATTATATCATATCAACACAGCAATGAAGTTAACCCAAGCAGCGCAGGGTAAAGCACAGAACCACAAGGAACTAATAACTATTTCTGAAAAAATTACATGTTTCTAAGCATCATCCACGAGGACCTAAGATAAGAAAGCATAATGTTTGGACAAGTCGGAAGAAAACACCATTCCATCTATTAGGCATGGTGTTTGTCAAAATATTGCATGAAGAGATGACATTAAATAGAAATAAGGATCAGGTTGAAGGTTGAGGTTTGAAGAAAACAGCATCTTCTAAAAGGAGAATGTGTCAGCATATATTAGTCAAAGATTATTTTAAAGATTGTCCATCACACATGCTCCTCCAATCTGGAGAGATGGGACAAATTTCTAACAAAAAGACGTGAAACATTTGACCCCAGATATCTGTTTTAAGAGATAGAAGAAAATATGAGTAAACTGCAGCTTCTCTTAGAAAAAGGAGCTCAGTGGTAATCAGTCTGTCAGCCCTTTTTTGATCTTTGCCCTGACGAGGGCAAAGACAGGATATAACATCACATCCCCACGCTTCTGATGCTGCTCCAACTAACGCATGGATGTTTCAAACAACCTTGTTTTGTCTAGCCTTGGAGGTGTGGATCTGTCTGAGGCGATATTTTCTGTATATTTTTCTGTACAACAAAGAAAATAAAATGGTAAGAAAGGGGAAACAATCTCATTACTGGCCTAAGCAAACAAAAATAGTTTAGTTGACCTTAACAGGAAAAATCTAACCTGTTTAATAGTCAGAAAATGCTGTTTTTTTGGCTTCATTGTTTAAGGAATGCTGATTGATTTAAAAGAATAAAATCTGATGGTCATGAGTTTATATGATCGTTTTTTTCCTTTTGCGTCTTCCAGGCATCCTCCTTGCTGTGACCTCCATCGGGCCGGCCTTTGGCTTCGTTACCGGTTCCTTCATGCTGAGATTCTATGTAGACTTTGACAAACTGTCAAAAGGTGAGGAAACGATCTGCTGACGGCTCCCAGCTGGAGCAAAATGATGACTGCTTTCATTTATAAATGTGACAACAGAAAGGGGAGGACATCTTGTTTGAAGCAGAGTTTAAAAGTGAAAACACTGAGAAGCTGTGGGTCACTTCTTCAGAAATACAAATGTTAAAAGAAAACCTTGCACAAGATGTGGAAGCTAAGATAAACAAAACTTAGATGATTTGCAGAGAATTTTTTTAACCTTTAGTCAACCTTAACTTTAAAATGAAAGTTTATATTCTTAGTGTTTTCTATTTCTGCAGAAATCCTATCATGTTTCTAATTTCTACCCCGGAACCCGTAAAACCTCCCTCGGGGGAACATGCATTGTTGTCCGTTCTTGCTTAACTAAAAAGAATCTTTTTACTCCCTGATGTTATTGTAAAAGAGCTGTTGCCTCTTTCTTTCACTTTTTACCCAAGGGTTTCTAGAGGGAACAATAGACTTCCCAGAATGATGACATCCTGTTGTTCAAGGAGCCAAACGGACACAATATAACAACACCGAGGCCTCAGAGCTCCTACAAAACAAGCCACTAACGTCTGAAAAAACAATCAGTCATTCAGATGGTTAACCTGGTTCTGATGGGTTCAGTTGGTTCGGATAGTTTGACCTAATTCTGATGGATCAACCTGATTCTGATGGGTTTATTTGGTTCTGGTTGATTCACCTGATTTTGGTGGATACATTTGGTTCGGATGGGTTGACCTGGTTTTAATAGATTGACCTGGTTCTGGTGGGTTCATTTGGTTCTGATGGGTCGACCAGGTTCGGGTGGGTTCACCTCGTTCTGATCGGTTCATCTGGTTCTGCTGAGTTGACTTGGTTCCAGTGGGTTCCTTCGGTTTTGGTGGGTTCACTAGAAATTTAAATGTGACGGATCTGTGTGCTGAGGTGTTAGATACTCGTCTCCCGCTTTATCCGGGCCCGGGTCGCAGAGGCAGCAGTCTCAGCATAGACCCTCCCCCCAGGCACCTCCTACAGCTCTACTGGGGGAAGCCCAAGGCGCTCCTAGGCGATTTGAGAGACATAGTCCCTCCAGCGTGTCCTGGGTCTTCCCCTTTACTTTCTCCTGGTGGGACGTGCCTGGAACATCTCCCGAGGGAGGCGTCCGGGGACGTCCGAAAAAGATGTCTGAGCCACCTCAGCTGACTGCTCTTGATGTGGAGGAGAAGCGGCTCCACTCCGAGCCTCCCCCGAATGACCAAGCTCCTCACCCTATCTCTAAGGGAGAGCCCAGCCAACCTGCGGAGAAATTTTGTTTGAATACAGTTAAACTAAAGATATTAAAAGTGAGACATTGATTTTATGGATTAAATGCATGCAGCAGGTCATACCAAGGGTTCTGGATTATTAAGCATCAAACAGACTTGGGAAACCCTAATCCGGAGTTAGGCACCGGCCCAACCGTGACCTTGATGGATGAAGTGGGAGAAGATGGATGGATGAAGAACTGCAGCACAGATTAAATTAATTATAGGGATGCTGTAAAGAGATAACTAAAATAAACACCAAGAAAGAGTAAAAAAAAAAAAGAATTAAAAAATGATTAAAATCTTAACAGCTCATGCAAAAGTTTTTTAATTGTTAAAAAGGGTTCATTTATGGCAGCCACAACCGCAATGGAGTTCGCAAACCATGAGAGACATTTATAGATTTAAAAAAATATAAATATTTTCAGAACATAGAGGAAGGCATAAAACATAATGACTACAAAGGTTCAAACCAGCATTAAAACTGTTTCATTATGTTGACAATGTCTAGAAAATCCAGTGAGGGCTGGCTCAGCTACAGTTATGAAAACTGTCTCTACTGACAAATGCTGGTTTAATTTTTTTTTTCATTCAGTCCAAGCTTGAAATAAAACCTATAAATCTTCCACAAAGGTGCAAGTCCTCCATTGCTGTCAGATGCAACAAAAGATTATGGAGTATGTTGCAAAATTAAGCCAGGATACATATAATTATGATTCCACCAAATGTTGTTGTTGATGTTTCAGTAGATCTGAAATTCACATGGAAGTAAAATAAAAGGTTCTCCTAAGATCCTGATGTGATCTGCAGATGTTGAAATCATCTGGTTCAATATGAAAGCTGTCTGCTGTCCATTCCAAAAGAAAGCATTCCAAAGGTTTGACGTCTTGAATGTGTTTCCAGTTTCTTTGTGGGCCTGTTTGAACAAAGCATAATTCCTCTTTCTAATGGGTGTGTATGAGAACAAAAGTGCTGCTAAATACCTGTTAAGGTAACATTGGTTCTGTCAACAAAATAACTGACAACAGGATGGTACCAATTCAGTTCAAAGGTATCTTCAATTGGTGTGTAAAAAACTCTCATCAACAAATCCTAAAGCAAGACAGTAAATGTACTCGCTGAATGATTACCCATATTTTAGTTTATATGTAATCTCTGACTTCTTATCTTATCATAGAACTCAGAATCGATCTTTACAACATGCTTTCTTCCTATATCACTTTGAATATTTATTCACACTGAAGGACAGCAGGGCAAACATTACTGTAGACCTTCAACTTATAAATAGGTGAAAAGCACCAATTACACTTTATCTGAATGAGATTTATGTGTACATGTCTAGGAACAGGTATTGAAAGTGACATTGAGTAATTCATTTTCATTTTTGTATTTACATGCTACTATAGCATTAGAGCCTTTTAAAGCTTCAACGTCATCATCCCTAAATGTTTACTTTAACTTTTCATATTAAAAAACAAAACAAAAAAAGAAAAGGAAAATGCCCTAATTATGCGCAGAATGTGCACAATGATAAGTGCTTGCATATAAACATAATTGTACTTTTCGGTTGGATTATGAAATCATTTTTTTTATCCTCAGCTCTTCTTTGTTGATTCTGGTGACAGGAAAATTATGGGTAAGCCTTATTGTGTCAGACATTTAATTTGTCAGTTAGGGTTCGGTCACATGGCTCTTCCTGTTCGGTTTGATCAAGGTGATGACGAAGCAGCCTGTGTTAGATGTTTACTGATATTAAACCAGAGCAGCAACTTGGAGGTTCGTACAGACGAGTAAGGATGATGCTGATCTTCACATCCTGGACCTGATTCACTGATATAAAGAATTATTTATAGACAGGCTGTAATTTAAAGCTTGGAAAAAGTATTTTATTCACATCTGCAAAAATCCAAAAGACAATGGTTTGAGTTTGTGGTTTTTATTACCTATGAATCTTTGTTTTTGCTTTAGTTTAGAGGATAAATGTAGTTTGGTTACAAGATTTATCAGCTTGGCTTGGTTTTGATAAAATACTTTAGCGTTCTAATCTTGTTATATGAGATGATTCAAGCATCAACATTCTTTGGCAGTCGGTAATGCTTCCTGATGATGCATTCCTTTTAGACTGAAGCGAACTGAATTATTTATAATCCCCTGAAAATGTTCTGTCCTGTCCTAGAAAGACAGATCTGTTTCCTGTTAGATGAAAACAGTATCTTACTGGAATTTGACACAGTCTGCTTTCTGCCTAAAGATTTTAGTCATCAACTCTGTTGTTATTCCCACTTGGAAAACTGCACCATGAAAAACTACAGTATGTTAAGGGAGAATGTAATTAGCTTCCCATACGAAAGCTGAAGGAAAAGCAACATTTGCTGTCCTAGTTTTTGGTTGTGTTCTTTCTCTAGAGCGTTTGAACCTTAGATGAAGATCCTTCAGCTGTCAGAGGATTTAGTCTGATCTTTACGGTCTAAAGTTATTTTGTTGTCTTTCGAATACTTTGCTTAATAATGATGCTGTGCTTGTTGGGATCCGGAGCCTGTCGCTCCATCTTTCCTCCAGCAGAGTGCGCCGTGGGTCTCCCGGGCTGGAGCCCTCTGCACACCTGAGGGCCATCAGCTCATCAGAGGGA
>JAUZNJ010106912.1:0-20528 GCA_034780135.1 Jordanella pulchra | reverse complement strand
AAATAAATCTTGTGACACTGCAGAAGCTTATTGAAACAATGCCACAGCGAATGCGGCTGTAATCAAAGCTAAAGGCGCTCCAACAAAATATTAGAAAGTGTGACCATTTTTTGGTGGCAACTTTTTTTTTAGCCAGGCAGTGTGTGTGTGTGTGTGTATATGTATATATATATATATATATATAAAGATGGGGTAATTTAGAGAACTGGCAAAAGTGAAGGCAAAAGAGCAATGGAAAGCCTATTGCCAGCTCAAGTAAACCTAAGCAGAAAGTTTTACAATAAATTATATTAGTCTTACAAGTAGGTTTTGTTGACGCGCACCAGTTTTAATTTTATATAACCAAAAATGAACTTACTGCGTTTTAATGAAATCCAAGTTGGGAAATGAACTGTTCACACCTCCTCTACCTTTTCAGACCACTCAAAGGTGTAGATGCGATTTTATTATGCATTCAAATAAATGCGTTTTGCTTTTTTTCTGCAAAATGTTGAAAAAAGATCATTCTTTTTACACTTTTCCTATGGGTTACATACAATCTTGGCATTTTTTGACAAACAATTGTGCTAGAGCAAGTTGCAAACACAGACCGACACCCCTATCTTTGTGTTGAAATGTAGCCGTCCGTGCTGCTCGCTAACCCTGCTTATCCCTCTTTGTCCCGGTAGCGGCAGAAAGGCCGTGATAATTATGACAGAAATTTGCGTTTTTGAATGAATTACAGTTGAATGGTGGATCAACAAGCACACAACGTGTGAGGACTGGTTTGCTGGCAATGACACACCAGCGAGTTTCAATTTAAAGGACAGCAGAGCAAGCATCGGAGAAAGGGTACAGTTTGCATCCACGATAGTCTGCTAGATGGCTAGCCATTTGCAGCTAGCACGCTAATGTTAGCATCGCAAAACAGCAATCTATACATTATGTGATGAGTGTTAAACTTAACCGCACATGCTTGTATATGAATGTATACACATACATGGTAGAGTTTGGTTTATGGTTAGCACGAGTTTCGAGGGAAAAGCTCAACGCTAATGGCAAGCCGCATTTGGTAACGTGGCTAACTGGTTAGCAAACGTAGTCACCAGCAAGTTGCTAACCAAACATCTGTAAGTGATTAGAGAAGAACTGGGCGGGGGGGCTCTGTTACATTTTTTGTACATTTGGGAAAGTAGTTTCATCCACTAGAAATGAGCTGTTTTGCATCTACACAAATTTGTACGGAGCCCTGTAAGTGCCAGATATAGCAGGGAAAATAGAAGTTGGGAACATGCGTTAAAGTTTCTGAAATATACGCACAAAAATATGCAGAAGAACGTGATGAAAAATTAGAATTGAAACGTTTTAATTAAAACCTGGCTAACTACAAATGTAGTGTTAAAGTAAACACTTAGTACATTTTATCTCAATAGAAAACCTGTTGTTCCATGACCATAACAAAACAACTATTAGTTTCCATATAGTTCAGACAGAAAAAAATAACTGTGAACTAGAGCTGCACAACTTGTCAAATTCCAGCCATCACAATATCAGTGTTTTTGTAACAAAAGATAAGATTAGATAAGAAATACCTTTCTTACCTTGCAGTTGGAAATTTGGGTGTAAGAGTAGCAAAAAAAGTAGAGACCAAAGACGATTACAGGCCTGTGCTCACAAGACTAAATGATATGGAAATTATATAATTTTAAATGTTTAAATGCACAGCAAAAAAGAAAAACACGTTGGAGAGCATTTTTTTTTTTTGTAATCATTTTTAGAACTGTGATTCTAAGCTTTCTGGAAAGTCTTTAGGATTTTTAAGCAACATTAGCTACATTTTAGGGTATTTAAGGCAAGATGCCAAATTATTATAAGGGTAGTTTTTATTTCATTATTTCCAAACAATGTAGAATAGGTGAAAAGTAAATAAACTTTTTGTTTGATATTCATTGCTGTGTTGTTGTCCCTGTTTGTATGATCTATCTCCCTAACTGGAAGCACAGCTCAGTAAAATAACCTGTTGTATATCGACACCAATTTTTTTGCTAACGTGTGCAAACTGTTGACCAACCAAAATTATTTTTTTTTAATTCTTTTTTTAAATCTGTGGCACTTTATGGGCTCTGTAAATTTGTGCTGTATAATATTAGTGTTGTCACTTTTGTCTGACGTTGATTTGGTGACCAAAACCCGGCGTGACAGACATCCTGGCTACAATATTTGCAGCTGAGGAGGAGTTTGCAGACCTGGGCTGGCGTTATGTATATTTTTTCAGCTACTTTTAAATGTTAGCAAATGCTCTAGTTAAAATACTGACAGGAAAGTTAAACCTGAGATGAAAAACACAACAACACCAACACTGTGTGTTGCAGGAAATGTAGCTCGACAAAGAAAAAAGTTAATTAACAGCAACAAAAAGAAACTTGTTGTGTTTTACACCTCACAGCTACCGTAGCCTTGATATAAAGGCACATTCAGCCTGTCGGCCTGTAAGCCTCCAAAACGTCGTCATTTTTTTAACTTTTTTTTTCCCTTGCATATGAACGGTGATTTGCCACTTCACCGACAGTCATATTAGCTAATGGCTTCCGAATCGGGGAGACTACTGGCGGGACAAGGAAAACGAAAAGGTAGGAATTATCTTCACCCATCAGATCGGAATCATCCATTACTGCGCTGCAATGGGCTGCACTGGTGCTGTTAGCAAATCACTTTTCGCCTCCCCCATATGTAAACTTCACGACTGTCTTCGGTGGTGGCTGTTTCTCACAGAGTGAGTCTGTGAACAGGGTATTACGTCTATCTTGCTATAAATGTATCTTCAATACTGTTTCCTTGTTCTCATGTCTAAAGTCTTTTCCTGTCTCTTCATTGACCTTACCTCTGCTGCCTCTGTTTGCGGCCTCTCTCCCTCTTGCCTGGGTCATTTGGTCTGCCTGGGTCATTTGCGATTCAAGGCTTCATAACGTTGGTGATGGTAACGCCTGGATGTTCAGCATTTTGTCCCCATGCCAGTCTTTGTCCCATCATTGAATCCATCTCAAGTGTTAGACTTTAATAAAAAAAAAAAAAAGAGGCCCTAGGTCTAAAGCTGCTCCACTCTGTCACTAAGGGGTATTGGCCAATCCAAATATGGTTCTTTGCCTGATTGTTGGTGGATCAATAATGTGAGACGTGAAGGTGGGGTTTTTAGTAACTCATATTTTCTCCTCCCTCTCTGTTTTGCTGTTGCAGCTTCACAGATGAAGAGCCCGGAGAAGAAAAAGGCTCGTAAATCGTCCACTCAGGTGAGGAGACTCCATTCATGCTTTCTTTAACAATGTATTCACTTCTTTGTAAAGCAAAAAATGAAAAAAGATACAAGACGCCATCAATACTACAAGGACATAATGAAGTTTTTGTCTAATGCTAGCAACATATTTTCTATTAAAAATCTGCATATTTATGCCCCCTTTTGTGTGAGCGTTACTAGATCTGGTAAATAAAAACGAGGAAATCCCCTACTTTATGTTCTTATTACTTGGAAACTAACATTAGAGTATCCAAGATGCACATAAATCCAAAAAGAAGGGTGGACACCCCCATCCGCCGCTTTTATTAATGGGCTGCCATCATCTAATTCCAGGTTTCTTGGATGCATTTAGAGAAATCGTAACAAACGGCTGAGCTCCGTGTGTTGGAGTTCCCCCTTACAGAAATCCAAAAGGAAGATAATTCACATTCCCCTTCTGCCATTATTATTTAGTAGTTAATGTCAGAATATCTAGAGAACATAGTTTCTGTGGAGTCTGAAAAACTCTTGAGTCTTAGATTTGAACATCTAAATTTAAGGCCATAAAAAGTTAGGAAATTCATTAATTTATTGTGTTTTTATCTTGTTTTTATTTATTTTTGGTTTGTTTTCTTATGTCCTGGTCACATTCTCCAAATGCACAATAAAATACTCTCGCTACCCCTGGATTTGCCTTACTGAACGTAACAAAAAACCTCAGCTAACCATTCTTTTTTTTTTTTTTTTTTTTTTTTTTTTTTTTTTTTTTTTTTTTTTTTTTTTTTTTTTTGTAAATTATGAGTCTGAATTACTTGGCCATCCATATGCATAAAACAGAAGGAATTATCTACTTTTACGTCACATGATGATATCGTATTGTTAACCAATGGAGTCCAATTTTCTGGAGCCGTTCCAGTTGTGACCAAAGATGCAATGTGACGTATTTCCATCATTTAGCTGGTATAGAGCCTGGATGCAGTGCAGACTTATTTTCTTCTGACTTTTTCTTGAGTTACTTCTTTGCTCTGGATAGATGAAAATCTCCCTTTATGGTCCCATGTTAAACAACCAATTGTCTCTACTTTTTAGTTTGCTAGAAAGCAGATATTTTCCACTCAGTTTATTTTAATGTACAAAAGAAAAGAAACAAAACTCATAATTTGAGCCCTATTTCACAATCTAGAATGCCCTGGCCACCACCCTAGATAATGAGGTTCTCAGATCACAGCAATGGATTAAAACTCTGATCTAATCTGAACTGGAATAAACAAAACTGCACAACTTTATTCTGCCCTTTGTTTTAAATTCTTGTCTTTTCTCCATAAATGTAAAAGTGTTTCAGTTAACTGGTTTTAGCTGTATGTATCTCAAGCCTTTAATTTACAGAGATTTACTTTGCCTAATTTAAAACATCTTAGGCTAAAATGAGAAGGGAAAAAAAAAAAAAAAAAAAGAGTAAAAATCTGTGCAATGTTTTTTGTTCCAGGCGGCGGGCTTCTCCCACCTTACTGAGTTTGCGCCTCCACCTACTCCGATGGTGGATCATCTGGTCGCCTCCAACCCATTTGACGATGACTTTGGACCTCCCTCTAGACCCAGTGGGGCGGGTGGACCAGGTGGGGCTCCGTTTCTCCCCAGCCCAGGTGCCGGTGGAGGAGGTGGGTATGGAGGTGGTGGTAGAATCGGTCCAGGCATGAACTTCATGGGAGGCCCGGGTGGACCAGGAAGTGGCCCGCCTGGACGCAGACCGCCCTTCGGCGCTCCGACCAACACTGGACCGCACCACCAATTAGGCTTTGGAGGAATGCCCGGTTTTGGAGGTGGCGGAGGCGGTGGAGGAGGTGGGGGAGCTGGAGGAGGTGGCTTTCCTCCTGGTGGCCCCTCTCAGTTCAATATGCAACCAAATTTCAGTCCACCCATGCACCCTGGGTCAGGATTTAATTCAATGTTGTCTCCAGGGGGAATGGGGGGTCCCGGAGGCGGTGGTCCACCCCATCCTCGTTTTGGCATGCCCCCTCAGCAGCAGCACGGACAGGGCGGGCACCCGTTCAACAGCCCACCGTTGCCTGGGGGCGGAGTTCCTCGAGGGGCCTTGCCTCCCATGGGGGGAGGTATGGGTCCTGGAATGAACATGATGGCTGGGATGGGTGGTGGCCCTGGTGGCAACATGGTGGGAGGAGGGTTGCCAGGTATGCCCCCACAAGGACAGTTCCCTCCCTCACAGGATGGCCCTTATCCTGGCCCCAGTCCACCAGGGCCAGGCAACGAGGATGGAAAGAACTTTGGTGGAGGAGGCGGGCCTCCAGGGCCCCCACAGCAGCAGCAGCAACAACAACAACAACAACAGCAGCAGCTTAACATGAATCCTAACGGCCCCCCAAATACCAACACTACACACGGCCCTCCCTCTAACTCTGGGCCTTCACAACAAGGGGGAGGCTTTCCTGGACACCCAGACGTACAACAGCCCAGTGCCAACACACCCGGTCAGCCTCAATCAGCTCCATCACAGCCCAACCCCAACTCCTCTCCTACGGGTCCTCTGAACGGATCCGGTCAACCCCAGCATCCTCAGTCCGGTCAGCTGCAGCCACCCAACAACACAAATACCCCAAACTCCAACAACTCCAATATGCAGCAGCAACAATCAACTCCGCCAAACTCGGCAGGGTCCTCCTCCTACAACCAGCAGAACAGCACTCCTGGTTCTGGCGGCTCCCTGTCCAACGCCGCCTCCAACTCAAATCAGAATAACATGACGAACAACAACGGAAGCAACACTCCTGGCAGCAACCCCAACCCTCCCTCAAACTCCACCTCAACCCCTAACACCCAGTCCCCTTTACCTTCTGGACCCGCTGCCCCTACAACCGGGCCCAGTTCAGGTCCTGGAAAACTCGGCGTCCCCGGTATGGTCTTCCCTTGCGGCCATTGTAGGACGGAGGTACATGATGACCAGGACGCCATCCTTTGCGAGGCTTCCTGCCAGCGCTGGTACCATCGTGACTGTACAGGCCTTACAGAACCAGCATATGGGCTGCTGACGACAGAGAGCGCCGCCGTTTGGGCCTGCGACAACTGCATCAAGAGCAAGGACATACAGGCCGTGATTGTTCGCCAGCCTTTAGGCCAGCTGGTGGCGGCTAACGAAAGCTGAGCATTGATTGGACAAACAGAGTAACTGAATGACCCATGTGCCACGTCAGCTTCGTCTCAGCCAGCCCTTTACCCGTTCACTACACATAGCGACACACTCATCAACTCTCATGCTTATACGTAGCACTTTTAGTGACTCTAGGCAAATAAATTTTCTTTACCGCCCCCCCCCCCCCATTGGAGTTTAGAATCTAAATGAATGTTTTGCCCGCAGGGTCCTTGAGAGATCTGCTTGCCAATCAGCAAAGCACTGACACCAGCACACTACCTCAAACTGCTTTTGACTGACTGGCGCAGAACCTTGTGCACTGACGGAGCGAATGGTGTGTGTGCAGTGATGTTTCCAGCTCACACTCTCAGAAATTCAGTTCAGGCGGGGAACAGGATGTTTAAATGCCCACTTTGTGCTGATATGAGTTCAGGAGATTACTGATCTTGAATAGAAACCCTGGAACAGCAACCGGAAGGAATCAGGGTTCCTACAAAGCTTGAAAGTCTCAACTTTGCTTTCTTCGTCTATCTTTGTATACCTTCTATTTTACCTTGTTTCTTCTTCGCCTTTTCTTCTTACCCTATTTCTGTTCTACTTTGTCTTTTCTTCTCTATACCCTTGGTTTTTTACCTATGTCCTTCCTTGTGTACTTCATACTTTTATCCTGTCCTGTGTGACTTGTTTCCTTCCATCATTTATTCTGTAATTCCTTATAAGTAGGCCTGTTCTTTGTATGTCCATCTTTACCATTCTTGATTATTTAGTTCCATCTTTTCTTGTTTCTCTCCCATCTGTCCATCTAATCTTTACACGCATTAAAAGTTAAATCTAATGTCAGCATTTTAAAATTGTCTAAAAGGATTAGAGACTTGGATTTATTCTTCTCTAAAGCTGAAGTACATGTAGGAACCCTGTATAATGGTCTCAAGAATTTGCAGCTTAATTTTCTATAGAAATGCTTCAGTTCACCACTGCCCTTTCACATTGTTGGCCTTTTACTGCAAGCAAGGGGGAAAAACTGAAAACAATATGAGTATATGGCAGTATAAACATATAAGTATTTAGTGTTTTGTGGAATCTAAATCTTACATACACATGCTTTAACCCTGCTTATTGCATCATTCTGTACCCAGTGCTGGTTATCCCAAAGGACTACGAAGTCGGGATCTCATCCACGTTTCACAAAGGATCTCACCACCCACTAAAAAAGAAAATATAAACTTGTAAATAAATGGACCATATGTTTGTCTAGAGTTCCCATCACCTGTGAACAAGTCGCAGAGTCAAACCAGTGAACAAAAAAATGATGAGTTAAATTTATGTGTATTGGTTGTATTCATGGTGTTTTGGGTTTCTACACGGTCTTATTTTTTTAATCTGCAGTGCTGATGAAATTGTGAATCCAGTGCTTTTGCACGGTGTTGGCTTAGCAAGTAGTGACAGGTCTCATTTCATGATGTGCATAGTCCTTAACAAAACTAGTGGTGGGAGATGCATGCGATCCAGTGCAGCAACTGTCTATTACTTTTGGGTTTCTGCACTGCAGGAAACCATGAAGTAGACCAAATAACTGAAGAGGAAAGAAAATTACCCATTTTTACATTTCTCTTGCAGTATAAGGTGTTTATATCTTCTTCTTTCTTGTCATTTTTCTTTATTACATGTCCAAGTTGCCTTTCTTTTGATGCTTTCAGTTGTTTCCCTGTGTTTTTTTTTGTACTCCTATTTGTGCTGTGCTCTGCTGCCTCCTGGTGGAACCAGCTGGTACTACATGCGGTGGGGAAGTGAGAGGTACTAAACTCTGAAGTAAAAAAGGTTTTTTGTTGTTTTTTTTTGCTATCTTGTCCATGTCTGGTTTGTCACTTTTACTTTGATTTGGTTGTTTTCTATATTCGAATCAAGGTTGAAACCTATACATTGTTGGTTTGCCATAGATTTTATGATGGTACTGAACTTTTTATGTTTCAGCCTGGTTTAGCAGGAGATGGACTGATCAGGCTTTGATTAGCCAATACCTTTTTTTTCAGTCTTATTATGGTCTGAACAAACAGTTTGCTGTTCCGGCTTTTTTTCAATAAGGACTAACATACAAACTTGTGTAAACTATGTTTATAGCCTTAAAGCTGAAAATAAAAATAACCTTGAGTTTCCTGGATGGAGGCTTAAAATAAAGTAACTACAAGAGTATTCCCATTCATGTTTCAAAGCCTATATAAAAAGATGGTAGATGTCATTTTTTTTTTCTTTCATTAAATAGGAATATCTGACCTAGTTTTCTTCAGTTGGGGCCAATTAAGCTAATTGATCTTCCATTCATTTTTAGAAATCATCCAATTGATTCGAGGTAGATGAGGAAATGTCCGTTAACTTGGAGAGCTGTCTACTTAAGCGATGAGATTTGGCTCAAATGTCAAGGTAGATTACCTTTACCTGCTATTTTGCTTTATAGGTGACATCAGGACACAGCACTGCCTGTACAAATATATTCTTTATACAAGAAGTCCTACCTACCTCTGAATATCAAATATCATAGAAATCATCATCTTGAGACCTTTTGATACTGTATGCAAGGAGTCTTTGATTCTGTAATTAATAACACTCCATTAGCCTGCCATGTCTGATTGGCAGACAAGTGGATCAAATTCAAAATCCATGGCTGCCTAAAATAACAAAAAATAATTTTGGAGCTACATTTAAAAAAAGTTTTTTTTGTTTTTCTCCTGATGCTTATTTAACACATCTTTTATCAGCACTCTTTAGGAAACGCACTGCTACAGTGAAAATGTAAATGAGGAAAAATGCAACCTTATGTTTTACTTCAAATATGGGCTTGTCTGTTAGCATATAGTGCCCATAGAATGTGGGCACCAAGAGGGAAGATTGTCAAAATTAGCAAATTGACTGATTTATAACTACAATTTTAATCTAAACCCTCAAAAGTAAGTTGTATAGTGCCTTGCAATTCTATTAATATATTTACCACCCTAAAACATTTCATCATGATAATACTTGTAACTTTCTTTGGGGTGTGAATTTTGAAAATACCATAAATATAAAAAAAATAGCATAAATACAAAGAATTTTGAACCCTGGTGTGAAATTGTATTTGCATTCAATGAGTTGATAATTTTCCCAACCGTCTATCGCTGCAGTTACAGCAGCAAGTATATTAAGGAATGTCTCTACCAGCCTTTGCACGCGTAAACAATTTTTCCACTGGATGGAGATGGGAGCTACACAGCCCTGAAGCTGAGACCTGAATCATCTTTAACTTGAAAACACTTGATTAAAAATGTTCCACTCTTGAACTGGGTTGTTAAGCTGTTCTGGTTGAAAATCTTTATCATAGTCCTAAATTTTTGGGAACCTCTAAAATGTTTTCCTATAGGATTGTCATTCATTTAACCCCATCCAGCTGAATAAAAGAAAGCCCACAGCAGTATGCTGCCACTACAGTGTATGTCCACGAGAAATGACCTAACCCTGCTTTAAAATTTTCTATAACTCTCACCTGGCTGTCTTACTGGTTAAGCTTGATAATGATTTCTTAACAAATTTCTAAAGCCTTTAGAGAACATTTTGATTTAATCTGGGATTTAATTACAGACGTGGACTCCATTACACAGTAAAATGATACCTTAAATTAGATTAATTGTTCTATATTTGGGGCAAAAGGGGGACTGAAAATAAAATTACGCAACTAGTCTGTTAAATATTTTTTAAGGCTATAAATTACTTTATGCTAATCTCAAAACATCTCCACAACTTTGGGTTTATGACCTTACAAAATGTGTAACTAAAGTCTATTTTAATCTTAAGTAGGAGGAAATGATGCTTGTATTTCCCATTGGTTCTGCTTCTATAGATAATAGAGCCATGCAAAGCGTTTCTCATTGATTACGCAGCTGAAGTGGGTCACACAGTGGCTGCATTGTGTTTTAAGTGTGGAGCTGAAGAGATGAAAGTCAATGCACGATGAAGCCCCGCCCCTTTCCAGAGCTTCCACCAATCAGATCGCCGCCAAGCCGGGAGGACGGTCAGTCGGACGTGCTGGCAACAGGTTCCACTGGTAGTGGGGGTAATTTTCCCTAATGTCCTCTGCTCGTGGGATAATATCTCCCCCTCGTCGCGCTGCGTGGATCTGCTGTTGATTCATACATGTCCAGAAAACTGTCGGAGGAAGAACTCGGGAAGTGGACCATCATCGCAGGTGCAGTAATACTTCCTCAGCAGCTCCTTATTTACTTTGAGTTGGGAATAAAGTCTGAGTAATGCAGTCGGTTGGGCTGAGCGGACATTTTCGCTGCGCTTAGGTCAGAAGTGGTGTCCACCTGTGGCTTATTATGCGGAGGAAAACTCTTTTTGTTGTTCGCCTGTCATTATTGGGGTTTGTTTCTCAGCTCTTTATCCACTCTTGTTTTAATCGGATCTGTCTGCGCTGCGTAAAGAGGATATGCGGGTCGTTGGAGCAGGTGAACGCCTCAGATAGGATGCGGCGGCGTCTCGTTGCTTAGGCAGGTGTTTATTTCGGCTGATTGTATTTTTTTTGTTTGTTTTTTTTTGTTACATTATCTTGTTGCTGAACTGTAAACGACCGGGAGGTTTCGACGCACACCGATACCGACTGACCGGATAGGTGGGTGTGACGCAATTAACGCAAGGAGCACACAGGTGTCTGTCTAGCATCCGTGTTTTCATTAGAAGATAAACTCTTATGTAATTGATGCATTAGTAATATCCGATCTGGGAAGCTTTTGTTGTGATTGTGGTCATATTTCTGACAGAGTTGCAAGAATTCGCTTTGGAAATTGTCCTGATCTAATATATGAGCGTGAAGTTACACCTAAAGCTGATTTTCAGTGTGTTTTGGACTTTATCATTACGAAGTTAACAATAGAAAAAGAAAATAAACCTCTTGATAGAACTAACAGAGGTCTGCCAAAAGTTAGATTTACTAATGTACATTTGTTCTGCACCAGTGATATGGCTGCATTAATTGTTAAAAATCGAATATATGTATAATAATATGTAAATCAAATAATTCAAGTTTAATTCTTTGTTTAGGCAAGCAACTCATTTGTAGATCCCTCTCCAGTTGTTTGTTGTTGTTTTCTTATATCAATAGAGCCATGCTGTTGGTTTTAAAAAAACAAGGTCATCTCAGTAATTAGATGTATTTCTTTAACTGATTCATTTAAAGAAAATTGAACAACACAAATAAAACAAAAGAACAACAAAAAACAGGACCTTTGTGGTTTATTATTGTCTATGCAATGATAGGCCATGCTACAGATTTAAATAATCTAGGAAGGACAACATCCTACAAGACGTTATTGCTAAAGATGCTGCAAAGTTTAGTGATAGGTTGTTGAATGGAGGGGGAAAAAAATGCCAGAATAAAGTGTGCAAGCAGCAGGGAGTTTTTGATTACAGTACCACACAATATATAACTCCATGCTTGGTTAGGGGCCAATATGCATGAACTACTTAACTGAAGCAGCATAGGTTAAAGGGAATTAGCCTGTGGCTACCAATAAAGCTATCAAAAGAAAGCTCACGTTGCTTTTTTCTTGCTGCATTTTGTTGCTCCACATTGTTGGGTCTTGTGTCTCATCGTCCCCCTGAAAATAATCCATAGATTCCTCTCCGTTTTTGGTCAGGTTAGTTTGCTGACCAATCGAGGACTTTAATACATTAAAGCAGCTATCAATACCTTTTGGCAGTGAAGATGCCATTTCCTGCTGGCAAATAAAATCCGCCTTTTTATGAAGCTCGTTTGTAGATGGAGGTCCTCTAAAATCCTCTGGTCGATGGCTCAACCAAAATGATTCTAGACAAAACAAAGTTGACCAACACCAGTAGGTGGTAAGAATGTGTGCACAAACCTGGACTTAGCAACCGTTCTATTTTACTGCATTAAGGATGCTTGATACCCTCTCAAGGCTCCCTGTTGCTTGTACATCTTTTGTATTATAGTTACTCGTTCTATTAAATTCCCTCCATATGTTTTGGATACAGAAGTGTTCAAACAGCCAGCTTCTGTAGCGATGCCCTTTTAAACCAAAGCTGACCAGACAGCTATCATATCCGTAGTCTTAGCAGTGATTGGATAAATCATTGCTTTGCCTCAAGGCAGTATTTGTATTAGAAGTTTTTTTTCTCAGGGATTTCCTTTGCTGTAATCTGGAATAATCCAAACTGCCACAAATCTATTGGAAAATATCCCTGTTTGTCTAATAAATCAATTTAAGATCTTTTAACTTATCTTTTTGCAAAATGTGGATTTTTTTTTCTGTTTCTTTTAAAAGATATATTTATTTGTTTTAACAGTAGATCACTAAGGTGTCAAGTTGATATTAAAGAACAAACTGTTGAATTCAAAGAATGTTCTTGTCTTTACACAAAGTCTCAGTCAGTCGTAGATATTCATATTAAGTTGTTCAGGCATGCATTAAAAAATAATGCAACATAAAAAAATGTAGTCACTTAGAGTATTAATAAAGGATAAAATAATTTTAGATCCAAGATGATGGAGCAGAGTGAAAGTTTCACCATAAATATTAAAGTTATTACTGAGGAGAAAGCACTAAGTATTAAAAGTGAGACGATGCTGTTGGCTGGTGAGGACGATTGACGGCTGATTGGCCAGTTTGGTGGCATTCCTGTGTCTGTTGACTCAGCTCGTCCTTGTGACAAGTGTGAGGGACGGCGTGTAAGGCGAAGCCGTTGTCACCCAGAGGTGCACAGCTACTGGCGACTGAATAACAACCGAGCCTTTGTTGAGAGCTGTGTTTACTTAAGGAACACATTAGCTTCTATGGAGTTTCAGTGACTGAGGATGGAACCTGTTTGTTGAAAAAGTGCCCAAACCCTTTAACTCTTCATCTCTCTTGCATTCCTTGTCTATAAGGACGATGCTCCACATGTGTGAACATATAGTTGCGTCTACTGGCCCACTTCCGAGTTTCCTCTCATTCTGTCCCTATTATAGAAATGCAAACCACGCGCGGTACTGAAAGGGAACGTCTGGAATCCTAAGAATGTTTTTCGTAAAGACAAAATCTGACTTTGATCTACTAATCTAACCTGATTACCTGACATGGGAGGTTCTGTGTGTTATACTATAACCACAGTTACATTTTAAGTACTAAAACAGTTGCATTTCTGAGGGATCAAGGGCAAAATGAAGGACACTTTTAGAAAGGAGATCTTTCTTGTTCAAAACATGTCGGGTCTTATTATTTTTCCTCTCTCCCATAAGCATGTTTTTGTTGTTGCTGTATTTTGATTTCGTGTAGTTTTCAAAATGTCTCATACTCATTCCGATTCGACTGAGAGGCTGTTTTTCCAAGTCTTGCCACAGATTCTCAATCACACTTATGTCTGGACTTTGACTAGACCGGTTGAACCTCCACCGTGGTTTCAAGTATTTTATTTTGCAAATAGTAGTTTTTTCTTCCAGGGGTTTCAACGTATTTAACAGTTGTACCCTTTGCATGTTTTATGGTGGTGAACTGAACGGTAATCTGTAATGTGAAAACTTAATGCTACCAATACTTTGTGTTGTTCCAACTCATGAAATCCAAAGAAAGAAGCAAAGGGAAGAGGAGTTAGAGGTACGTTTGCAAGCTGCTGTGCTAAAAGAGGTGCTAAAAGGATTGATGCTTATTTTATCATCTTTAACTAGATGAATGAAACCAGACTGCATGTGTTCATGGATAACCAAGTGTGTGTGTATGCTTGAGTTGGTTTGTGTCCGGCTCAAAGTAAACAGTCTACGCCTGATTGGCTCTGCTCTGAAGTTTTGGTGGCTGGGAAGAGAGGGAAGGGGAGGCTCATTCCTGACATAGCCTCTTAGTGTTTAATGCTCCACAGAGTCAGGACAATGGCAGGAGGACTCGCCTTCTCATTTTCATCCCTCAGCATAGTAGATGGACATACTCAGGTTATACTGCTTATATTAGCTGACAGAGCTGGTTAGAAGGTTTATCTGAAAACCAAAAAATAGTAGTTGGAGACCCTTCACACAGAAGCAAGATCATGGAGTCCATTTTTTTTTTTTTTAAAGAGGCTTCAGTTAAATCCAGGAAAATGCATGTTTAGATAAAGGCCTTTTTTATCCTGAATTTGGCTGTGTGTGGATAGTCTACTGTTTATGTGTTTTCCTAGGATTGAATGGTGGCTGAGAGGGGCAACCTTCCACACTAATGTGCCTGAACCGAATTAAGCAGCTTCACAAATCAGATTAAAAGGAAGATCTTGCTTTATGTAGTTATCTAGTTTGCTGCGTAAACAAACATGCCTGCTTACATTTAACATTAAGCCCTTTTCCTTTCCTGGTAAGTGGATCTGCACAGACAAAGAGGTTTATTTTATATATTTTTCTTATCCTTATGGAATGAAATTAAAGCTTCATAAATGGCAGTTCCAATAAAAAAAAACAGAGATGGTGCTTTTTGCATTTATATCAAATAAATGGTTGTTTCTTTAGTCTAAGGAGAAGGTAGTTAATATGAGCGAAACTGGAGCTCATTTCTTGTCTTTTGCCGTTTAACTGCTGTTTTAGCATCTACATGCCTTTATGCATTTCCTATACAGAAGAAAAAAATGTTTTTTTTAAAAGCCTTTATAAAATGTGTGTCCCAGTTTTGTAATCCAGAGTTTCTTCTATGAATTTTTAATATTCAAGGCCAAGCTGATTTAACACTAGTTAATTCTCAGGTTTTAGAAAAGCCTCTCCTGAGACATCACACTTCTCCTATTAAAAGCCAAAGCACTCTCCATGACCTCGTAAACTGACTGAAATATATTCATTTTACACAGAATTAAAAACTGATTCAAGTTAAGCAGCAAAACGTCAACTTTTAGAGTTACGTAAGTTCATTTGCTGCTGCAGCCAACAAAATCTCTGATCCAAACAGATTATTTGTCTAAAATAAGACACAATTTAATACTTCCTTTTCTACTCTTTTAGGGTTTTTTAATTCAAAAAAGCCTTCATTTTTTTTGGCCTTTTTTTTGGATCTGAAATGCAGTAATCATATTCTACATCTCATATGAAGCTGTCCTGGTTTTCCTTCTGTCTGTCCACACCCTGCAGGCGAAGTCAACCTGCACAAAGAGCTTCTTAGTGTATCAGTAGCATATTTGAAATGACACGAATAGAGAAGAAAATGAATCTGCCTCAGCGGCCTGGTTAATTTTTCTCCTTAAAACTACTTAATGTAAATTAAAAAAAAAATCATTTGAGTGGAATACATGTAAAGTTATTTAATCTGTATTATTTATATAAAAGTTAAATAGGATAAAAAAAAACTTGATCCTGTGTGGGATTGAGAAAGCTATATTTTTAAAATTAAAATCTGATTTATATTTATCCTTAGCGCTCTATGGAATAAATATAACCTGTAAACTGTAACCAGAATAATATATTTCCTACCAAAGTGATGTAATCGGTGTCCCCTTACAGCAAAGCTTTTACTTTGAAGTAATGCTTTGAGTGATGTTTTTGCTGGTTGGTGGAGGAAGTGAGGAAGGTTCCTGAGATGATTTGCTTTAAAATATTTGCTCTACAAAAACTAAAACTGAAGCCATTTTAAGGAAATCGGTGATCAAATATTTAAACCTGATGACATATGGTTTCAAACACAAAAAAATGCAATATTTGCTCAATTACTTATTTCTTAGATTTCAATTTAATTTGTTTCCCACAAATTGGTGATTTTTGTTCATGCAAATCAATGTTTAATTATGCACTTTATTATAGCCTGATAATAATCTAACTCTCTGTTATATAACCATACATTGTTAAACGTCTACTAATGTGTGGAATGTAAAAGAAAATATGTGCAGGTCAAACACAAAGATGTACTGAGAGATTTTCTAAGACGATAAACAATTAGCCTAAATGCTTGACATAGTTAGAAATAAAATGAACAAAATGTATTGAAATGTAAATAGTTAAACATTCATAACAGGTTTAAAATGACCATTTTTGTCACTTAAGCCGACAATCAGGATAAGAAAGGAGCTTTTAAAGGTAGAATTTTGTGACTAAAATATCAACCTGTTCCTTAGCAAGTTTATTAGTGTCACCTTTGTTTTTTTGACTCGTTCCAATTGAAATAAACTACGCTGTGTGTAAACATGGTATTTTATTTATTTGTTTTTTCAGAATTTTTACATTGGAAAATCCTTTTGTATGTCTATTTTTTTAAGAAAAATGTAAAAGAATATTTGCTAATAGGATAAATGCATATAATGATATATAAACAGCATTTCAATAAGAATTAAGATTTTTGTATCTTTATAATGAGAAAATATTAAACAAAAAATACAGTTTATTTTTAAATAGATAATTCTATCTTTATATTAGTAATATTAATATATTAAAGTTAGCCTTTAGTGAGTTCATTGAGTTAACATGTTTGACATTGTTGTAATTTTAGCAGATTTGTGTCTCTGAACCTTTTTGAATGAGCCTCGTGTTAATAATAATAACTTAGACCGGATGATTTTTTTTTTTTTAATTTTGTTCCACTGGAGAATCTCATTTGCATTTTGTTTTTCTTTTTCCAGGTGTTGCTCAGAATTAGGAAGTAACAATGGGAACTCCGTCCACTGACAGGAAGGCTCAGCTGGATTACGGCGTTCAGATCCGCTTCATCAAAGACCTCCACGACACAGGTGGAGTTCAACCTGAGAAAATCAGAGCAAACAGTGCAACACCTCCATCCAACAAATACGGGGTGGCTGTGAGGGTTCAGGGTATCTCTGGCCAGCCATATGTGGTTTTAAAGGATGGGGAAAAAGGGGACTCATACGGAGTTCAGCTGTCTAATCCTAATCCCACTTCAGGAGCAACGTCTCCTTATAACAGCATCCCAAAGCCTAATAAAGAGCCTACAGATTTCCCAAAATCCTTCAGCCCTGTTGTCAGTTCTTCCCGCTCCCCTGTCTCCCCAGCAGAGGATGAGGACGGGGACATTTTTGGGAGCCCTCTTAGAAGACCTCCAGGGGATGGTCAAGCAGGAAGCCAAGCAGAAGAGGAAGGTAGAGCTGGCAGGGAACGTCGGGTGGAGAGGCCCAAAGATGAACCCCAACTAAAAGCTCCAGTCAGCAAAATGGAGAAGAAAATGAACGGGACAGATAATGAGGAGTACAACGAAGCCGGACTGAAACCTGTTAAATTACAATCTGTGGGTCCTAAAGGGTTCAACCGGACTGCTTCTGGATTTACCAGCTCTTTGGTAAGAAAGAACAGCCAAGATTCATCCCCAAAATCCATCCCAGATCCTTCGCCACTAACTGACAGCGAGCCCGCTCCAGCCATCGACACCAAATCCCTGGCGCCCATCAATAAACTCATCAGCAAGTTCAATAACAGTGCGCCAAGCAGTGCCCCGCAGACAAGAGGCCGCACCGGAGTGAGGCAGCGGCTCCAGTTTGATGAACGCAAGAGGTCAAGAAGTCTGGATGCCCGGAAAGATCCGCAGCCGGCAGTCATCCCCGCCTCTCCTTCATCTCCCGCTCTGAACCCTGATGCTGCTTCCACATCCGGCGCTTCCAGCTCATTTATTGCTTCTGTACCGGCAGCAGCCGTTAAGGCGATGGCACCTAGTAACCCCAGGGCAGGCTTCAAGTCACCAGAGAAGTTTGTAGCCAAAGAAATACCTCCAACTATTGCAAAGAAACCAGTGAGTATCAAGGAGCTGAAACTATCACGATGAAGATTATTTTTTTTATTCTGTTTTCTTTTCCTTTCAAAGGAGATCTTTTCAAGAAGTCAGAGTCAAAACACAGAGTTTGTTAAAAGAGAACAGGCTCAAATCAAACCTTCTATTAACAGCTTCCTCAAAGAAAGGTTGGTACAAATACAAGTATTATGCATTAAAACATTTTAAGTCACCGTTTTAGGAAAACCCTCCTCCTGTTTCCTCAACAGCTCCAGTGAGGCTGAAGTTTTCTCCAAAAGAAAAGGCAGCTTGCCCACTGAGACACCCGACAGATTCGAGGTAAGGGCTGAGGTCGAATAAACGCTACATGTCTTTTTATTTACCTATGCAAACTCTGTTAGTGATTAGAACACAAATAGCAATATACAAACCATGTGATTTGCATGTTTCTAAAATATAAAGGCCTCTGTCTTTATCATTACAAGATCATACAGACCGACCCGGAGGCCTTAAGACAGTTTATATGGACATTTTTTTTAATTAAACAAATTTTCTATTCAATTAGAATATTTGAGTATTATATGTTTTTGGATTTTTATTTTTGATATCAGGTTTTGGTTGTAGATGACAACTCTTCATGATACTCTATGAAGAGATATTTGAACCTGGTAATTTGGATTCATTTGTCAGAAAAAATACTGTACCATGCATATCGTATCCAAAGCAGAATGACGTTTGAGCTACCTAGCCCTCCCCTCATTCATGTGTTTTGCTGGTGGCAGGTATAAAACAAAGAGAGCTGAGGTCAGTAGCCTAATCTTTAATAATCTATGTGACTAAACGACGCTGGATAACAGAAGTAAGAGTTTGTTGGTTTGAGAGGAACAGGAAAAAAACAGCTCAGGGTTTATTTGTGTAACATTTCATGAAGCTAAAGAGGTTTTATTTATTTAATTTTGTTGGCTTTTTGATCAGAATGAAGACTGAGGTATTGAGAAAAATACTGTATACTTTCAAAAGTATTCATACCCTTGAACTTTTCAATATATAACCACAAACATTTATATATTACATTTTTATGTCAAAGGCAAACACAAAAGGGTATTTTGTAATATAATTGTAATAATTGTAAGGTAAATAGAAAATTACATATTGTTTTTTCTTTTTTTTTAACCAAATAAAAACTGAAAAGGGCCTTGTTCAAAAGTATTCAGCACCTTTTGCTGCAGTTACAGCTTCAAGTCTTTTAGGGTATTTCTCTACCAGGTTCAGACATCTAGGGACGGAAATATTTGTCGTTTTCATTAGATGGGGAGTTTTTGCCAACAGCAGTTTTCAGATCTTGCCACAGATTCTCGATTTGAATTAGATCTGGACTTTGACTGGGCCATTTCAACACGTGTTGTTGTTTTTTTTAAAGCATCCCATTGCAAAGAGGATTCGGCAGCAGTCAGAGGCAGCAGCCTTGGTCACCTGATCCACTACGCAGATGTAAAATGTCACCTCTTTGGGAGGAAGGTGGCTGAGCTTTTGTGGGAGGTAGAGCGATACCAGTTAGAAAAAGTGGGGCTCTGAAGTGAGAGGGGCAAAGGGCGGGGATGCATCTGCTTGTCTCCCCCTAGCTCAGTCATCTCATATTAGTTACCACCGGTTAATGAGGGGATACTGCTCTGCTCTAACTGTTGTCTCAGTTTATGGACCAAGCAGCAGTACAGAGCACCAGGGTTTCTTGGCATCCCTGGTGGGGCTGCTGGACAACTTAACACTCATGTGAGAAATGACAGTAACACCCGCAGGGGCAGGATTGGGAGGAATGAACCCCCAGATCGGAATTCTAGTGGTGTTTTATTGTTGGACCTCTGTGCAAGGGATGTATCATCCATAATGAACACCATGTTCCAGCATGAGGGTGTTCATCGGTGCACTATGTACCAGAAAACACCAGGCCAGAGGTCAACCATCAACTTTTTAGTGATATCTTCTGACCATCTGAGGCGTGTCTTAGACACTCAGGTGAAGAGAGGGGGAAGAGCCATCCACCGATCACAAGCTGATAGCAAGGGCGTAGGTTTGGTCTAAGTTTTGGTGGGGACCTTACAACTTACTGACCCAAATAACTCCCTCCTCCCCAACCATAACCATCACTTGATCATACATCTCGTGTTTACAACCAGATACAGTCATACTTAGCAGATCAGTTCAAGAACACTTTACTTTTTCCTTTTCAAAATTCAGCAAACATTACAAGCAAGATAAAAAATATCCTCTGGATCTACTGATTATACAACAAACACAATTGCAGATAAGAACAAAAAAGATTCATAAAATAACAAATAAATCAATAATAAAATAAAAACAAAGAACTTTTTGCATCGTGGGGCTATAATGCAGCCATGGGAAGAGGCTAAACCATTTGGCCTGAAACAGCAACCTTCTATTGGGCAGCTGCTGTGCT
>JAUZNJ010106901.1:0-20530 GCA_034780135.1 Jordanella pulchra | reverse complement strand
ATGGATGGATGGATGGATGGATGGATGGATGGATGGATGGATGGATGGATGGATGGATGGATGGATGGATGATGATGTCAGCAGTAACTCTGGTTTATGACAGTTTGAGCTCCCCTTACATTGAGAACTGAGCTAAAAGTTGTTTATAGGCAAACAGATATGACACTACTTTAACTTTGCATTAATGCAATGTTCCCAGTTGCTCTCAGGGGCTCTAAGCCTGAAAGTTTCAGTTCTAATGACTTTAGTGGCTTACATTTCATGAAATCTAAAACTTTAGTATAAGGACTTTGGAGAATTAATAGTGATTTAGATATGAAGATTGTTTTTTTCCAATTCAATTAAAAAACTAACTACATTAATTATTTTTCTTTCGAAGGCTATTTTTAACAGTAGATTCTTAGTAAAAGTTCGGGTTCATTTTAGGTGTGTTAGACAAAACAAACAAATCAAAAATATTTAGCAAAAATAGTTTTGTAAACCTAAATTATTATTTTAATTATAATTCTCCAACATTTAGTTTAACTGTTTAAGAAACCTGTTATTTGCAAAGAGTAAATTCTAACAGCTTTAAAAAATTACATAAGATGTATATCAGAGTCACATTCCTTTTTCATTACACATGGCTGATTAATCAGTCCTGCCAGACAATATACGTTAGTGATTTGAGGTTATCAGCAGATCGCAAACAGATTTCCACCTAACTTCCTGCCTTCTGCTCACAGACCCTTTTTAGGAATTCCACTCTGAGGGGAAATTGCCCCACTAGCATCTCTCTACCACCCGGCTCCTCTCCAGGGAGACGTCTGCATGCCTCGTCCCCTTTCATCAGACTCAGAGTCATTTTATGATAACAGGCTTCTCCATCACTGATTGAATTCAGGTAAAGGCTCATTTCCAGGGCATTGATCGCTTCACTAATGAACCGGCACCAAGGAGCCCTTCTCTGTCGGGTCTCCAAACTTAACATTTATAGCTGCACAAGTCAAGACAAACAAAGAACAGAGATAAACTTACTCAGAGCGTAACTACTTCTATCCAGAGAAAAGGGAGGAGGCTTATGACGAGATGCCCCATTAATGGCAGTGGCAGATAAAACAGCCATTAGCTTTAGACTTTCAGGAGACAGGAAATTACCTTTTGATCTTTTCCTTTGCTTTTTTTATGAGCTGCATTGATTTTTACTGCATGAAGGAAAACACTGGGTGAATGAGTGGCTGGCAGAGCAGAAAGACAAATAATCCTGACAGGCTGGTCCTGGTTCCTTTTGGAGTTGCACTTAGATGTTGTTTGTAAACTAAATGAGTCACAATCACACACTTTAATGTACTTCTTACTAGACCTTAACATGATGTCATAATAATGTGTGTCCGAGAGAAGGAAATAGATGGATAAGAAGGAGGAGCGGATATTACAAGAGAAATGGAAGCAATGTTCCCAGTAATAATTAAAATCAAATTGCATGTTCGACAGGTCGTCTGCCAGGTTGGCCCCTCTTCACAGCTCGCTTTGCATGTTGCACGATTTGTCTTTTCGTCTTCTTATGAAGTCAGTTTGTCGTCTTTTTTTTTTGTTTGTTTTAAACAGAATGAGGACCAGAGGATTTCTCACAGATCGTGCCCAGACTGTGCGTGGACAGCTTGGGTGTCACAATAATAGTAAGACTTTTGAAACTGCGAGTTGTGACACTTAAGTGTGACACATCTTAAGGCTGAATTTAATGCTGGCACCAAATGTGGTTGCAGATGGTTGTAAAAAAAAGAAGAAAATAAAGGATTCTGTTTCTTCTCTTTATTTTCATGACCACACAACAAAATGTTGGCAGGCCAGTAAGATTTACCATATATGAAAAAGCCAGTTTCTTTCAGTGAAGAATTGAAAAAGTAATTTCCCTCTGGGGTTATTAAAGTATTTCTGATTCTGATTCTGAATTAAGAGGTACAGCAGCAAAAAGAAGTGTTTGTCCATTTACAAATTGTATTTGCTTTTCCTTTTTGTCATGCTAAAATGCTTTACAATATTAAAAGTAAAGTTATTCAAACCCTTTATTAGACACAGGAAATTGGAATCCAAGCAAAATTCTGTTTTTTTAAAAAAAGAAGATTATATTCTTTAAAGGAAAAAGGCTATTCAAACCGACTCATCCCAAACTATACAGCAACAGCTGCAATAAAGCAATTTGTTTTACCTCCTATTTTTTTCTTCAAATGATTTTTCAAGGTTATACCAAAGCATCTAATTAAGATTTAAGAGCATATTTTAACTCTATATCTTTGAAGCCACTTGGGGATCAACTTTGGCACTTTATGTTGATGTAATGTTGAAACAACATTGTACGCCAACATTGGATTACCATTGGATTAGGATGTGAAAAAGAAATTTGGATTAAATCCTTTCTCAATTTAACATTAGCTCTCAGCGTTGAGCAGAAGTTGGATATTGGTTACTAGTCAACACAACTTAAAACCAACGAGAAAAACAATGTTAGATTCATGTTAAAAACTGACGTTTGCTTTTGATATATCAACACTGGCTTTTGGTTGTCCAATGTTGATACGCTGAAACCCATATCCAACCATAAATCAACATTATTACAATGTAGTGTGTCTGCTGGGTTGTTTCGTCTAATCAAGTGGTGCTTGATCATACAGTCAAAATCTAATGACCTGAGGTTGCCCCTCAGGAATTGACTTATAAAGAGCAGAATTCATGGATTCACAAAATGTTTCAGTTTTATGGTCTTATTCTGAAATACCATTAGTGTTAAACCAGATGTAACAGGATATTTACCTTCCAAAAGATGCTGTCCTTGTTCCCTTAGTCCAAGAATTTTTCCCCAAAATGTGGAATATGTCTTTTGGGAATGGTGAGTCAGTTCTTTGGGTTATTTTTTTGCTACCTTTGGTTCTGGCTTTAGACTTTATTATTTATAGATTAGTCTCACTTTTATTCATGGTAACTAAAGTCCAAAGGATCATAAACCGTCTTGCAACTATTTCAAGGCTGATTGTTACTTTGTTTCTCATCTGAATATTACCTTCACTTGTAAATTTTCAAGGTTTTTAACCTTCTTCACGTTGTGCAGCACAGTTTGGATAGCCCATTGATTCTTATACTGTATTATGTAATTACTCTGATCATTTTTGTGTGTAAGGGGGTAGATATATTTTCACAGAAACAGAGGACGCAGATTTTAACTAAACAACAAGGAAGCATTTAAACAGTTTATTAAAATGTGGAACTGCCACAGGATGGGATGGATACTTTAAGCAACCAGTGGATATGGGGATGGATAGGGGACTTATCCAATGTTGAATTCTAATTCACTAACCTTTGTGGGGCTTGAGGACAAGCTTGGTGGATTGTAGGAGAAGTCAGTCGGCCTGTGACATCACTGAAGAGACTCAACAGTTTGCAGAAGCCGTCTAGGTGGATCTGAAGGTTGTTTCCCTTGACAGTCTCTCGTAGATCGAGAACCCTGTTGGCAGAAACAGACTGGATTATTAAAGGGAGCAGACCAGATTTCAGGGTTAGTAGCAGGTCCAGGGTTGATTCCAGGAGATCAGATGTCTGCAAACAATCCGGGGGAGAATCTGTGATCAGAGTCAAGGACAGGTTCAGAGCTGGGTAAACAGAGATCCAGAGAAAATCCAGGATAAATTCAGAAGCAGAATTGGGTCAGAATCAGACAGGCAGACAGAAAAGAAAAATACTTGAAAAAACTCATAATCTGGCACCAGTGTCTGGTCAGGTTATATAGGCAGGTGAGCAGGTGGAACTGATGAGAGATGATTGAGAGCAGCGCAGATTAGCCATGTGTAATTGATGAGCGATCAAACCAGCACTAGTGCACAGATTCATGGCAATGAATTGATGTTTCAGATTTTCTAGTTATACCTACCACTTAAAGCACTTTCACAGCAGAGTTGAATTTATCAAGCAGCATGCAGCTATGTACACCTTCATACTCTTATATGCAAACTAGTAAGATCTAAGAAGAGTTGGACCTCACTGCAGTTACCTTCTTCCTCTCCTCTGGCCTCCTCGATGTCCCTCAGAATGACTGGAAAAGAAATGTAATACTGAACTTCAACATCCATTAATTATGATAATCCAGGATTTATAATCTTAAGGTTCAATGTAAAATGTTAATTTTGTCAAAAGTATATCGTGCATCTGCTTTTACTCTGTTAACTAACCACATAATTCAAACTTTAGCAAGAAGCAACTTTTTTTTCACTTGTCTCAAAATTTCTGTGTTTGAATACAAAGTAGAAGTTCCAGAGTCATCCAAACTTAGACCGCCACTGCAGTCCTGCCTGAAAGTGAACTCTCTGTGGTGCTGTGGGAAATGTCTCCAAGGTAAACAGTGAATAAGAAGGGACTTGTACATATGTGGATACAGGAAAGGCACTCTGAGCACCTACTGTTTATGTCAGTAGATTCCCTGGGATTTTGACATAATTCTTAGGAGGTTAGTCACATATAACATTAAGCTAAAGAAAGACTTTTTTGTATTATTTGAAGATTGTGTTGTTCTTATTTTTCTGTCACTTTATTTATCAATGGTGAGTCAACATGAGGGGTGATTGGTGTAATTATTTTAGAATCTATTAAATGTACTAAACTGTTTGTTACAGTATACATGGTAATTAGAAACCAATTTTCTTTTTTAAATGCATTTGTTTACTCCATGAAAGGGTTATGAGCCACGATTCACAAGATATCACATAATAACAATGATAATAACTATAATTCTAGCCAATATATATATTTTTAATTGTGCAACCAATGAGACTGGGTGTCTTTCTCAAAAAATCAGTGTCTGATAGTTTGTCATTTGGTTTTATGTGAAGAGATTTCCTTCTTATAAGACCTCCTATTGTATCTGTCTACTTTATGTTGAAAGTAAATTGGATGTGTGGGTGTTTTCCCTGAAGATCACTGACAGTTTCTCCCTGAGTCTCCTGCACAGGACTGATATCATGTATAGCTGGTCACAAATAAGTGTCTTTTCTTCCTCCATATTTCTTTCGTCACTCTACTCTCACTACTATCTCACTAAAATGTCATGAATCGCGTTTAGAGGAAAAGGTTGTAAAAGCTAAGGGAAATAGTCACATGCTTCTGGGATTACCTTGAGGTCTGTTGTCTTGTTAGTATAAGGAAGCACCATGGGTCGAAAGATCAGCTCTGATAAGAGGAAAGGCTGCTCAATTGAGTCAACAGTATGCCAAAGTCACACTAAGTTTGGAAGCAATATTCATTACAAGAAACCTTTAAAAAGTGTTTTGATTGGAGAGGAGTCAATAGATCTTTTGTGGGAACAATTGACAAAAGTAATGAAACGTTAGCTTGTTTCCCTTAGTTCAAAGGTTTGCTTGCTTTTTTCAGTATTGACTGTAATTTTTAGTCTATCAACAGTTTATAATTTAACTAAAGATCCAGGAAAACAAAGAGCTTCAATTTAGGCTAATGCTAGCGCCACCTGCTGTTGCTGTCACCCTCAAAATGTTGCTTTTCAGCAAATGAACATTCCCACACCTGTAATTTCTCACTTTTAAACAAATGCATGCACATACTGGGATCAGTACTAAAATATAGATACCAGTACTCAATAAATAATAAAAATCTTGATACTCTTGATCTGGTCTTGATAGAGTGCCTTCTCCGGGTCCGGGTAGGGTGAGAAGTTCAGTCATCCAGGAGAGACTCAGAGTAGAGCTGCTGCTCCTTCACATCGAGAAGAGCCGGTTGAGGTGGCTTGGGCATCTGTTCAGGATGCCTCCTGAACGCCTCACTGGTGGGGTGTTCCAGGCACGTCCCACCGGGAGGAGGCCCAGGACACACTGTAGGGACTTGATACTCCAGTCATTTTATATAATGTTTGTTAACAAGATATATGCCTAAATCACACTTTTGATCGGGACATAAGACTTTTTGTTATGCCTGGCAAGCATGTAATGCGTCAGTACACAATGCCAAGCACAACGTGATGCGCTGCTTATAGACGATTTCCTCTTCAGAGTTATTTTAGCTCAACAAAGAGCCAAAACACAACCAGTGATGCTTTTGAGAAAACAGTGAGAAGTTGTTGCAACTTTTCAAATGCCGCAGGTTAAACCACAACACAGATTATGCAGAATTGATGATGAAGACAGAGGATGAGAGCAGGTTATGCTGCTGCTGCTAGACAGAAGTACAGTGCAGTTATAGAGGGTTATAGAGGGACAATGTATGGAGCTTTAAATGGCGCAAGTAAGTTTTCAATATTGATTTGAAGCGACTTAGGGTGTCAGAACTTTTAGAGTTTTATAAGAGTTTGTTCCTGATATGTGGAGCAAAATAATTAAAAGCAGCTTTTCTATGTTTGATTCTGGTTCTGCAGAGAACCAGACTTGAGCAAGAAGACCCGAAAGGTCAGGGTGGTTGATACACTGACAAGTCTGTAATGTATTGTGGAGCCATTCGGTGAATTGTAAATACACAGTGGTATTTTTTGTTGTTGTTTTTTTTTTCCATAAACCTTTTTTGGAGAATTGATAAGGAAGAGCAGCAGTGGCTTGTATTGTAAAAGGCACCCGTTAATTCAGTGTCTGAATAACAATGAGATGCACAGTTGATGAGTTTATTCTGCATGTTTGAGCATTTTTTATTGTCGGGATAACATGGAAGCCATGTCACCTTGCTGCAACTGGTAAAGCAGCACTTCCTTGAAATTCCTTGGAAATCATGAATGTCTTGACAGAGCAAACAACATTTTTTGTAGGATGTGACCAGTGGACTGTGGGGATTTTTTGTTCTTCCTGTTACTTGTTTTTCTTTTTTTCTCCACTGGTATTACTAAAGCTTACTACCCCACCCACAAACAAGTCTTATCAAGAAGCAGCATTTCCTTATAATCAGGGCAGTGGGTTCATCTAGATTAAACAGCTCTCCCTATCTGACAGCTTTGTAGGAAGGATGAGGGAGGGGCTGTCTCCAAAAGAAAGTAGGACATTTCCTTTCTCCATTCAATGGGAAGGGGAAAAAAATCATACATGCTTTTACATAGTGTTTGGAGCAACTATGAGAGGGGAAAATAAGCACTAAACACTGTCATCCTTGCCTCCTTCTGTCTATGATTCAGGGGAGGTAGATGGAAGAAGGCAATGCATGAGTCACCACTCTGACCCCTACCTCCTCTCCTAAGAGAGACTATTAAAGAGTGATATAGAAAGAGGTAATATCACAGCTCATCTGACAGTCGGAGTATCTGTGAATCCCTCAAATAGCCTCATTGAACAGAAATGCAAACTAGAAAAGGAATCAAATATTATTCATAACACATAAAGCATGTCTCTTTGAAATTAATGGAAATGAAAACATGTAGTCAGGGCATTTTACATAACCTATTTCTGTAAGAATGTTTCACTAACAATCCTCAAAGACTATTTCTGGATATGCTTAGACACCTTTTTCACATGTGATGAAAATATGTTTGTTATTTGAATGACAACATCATACCTAGGGATATTTAATCGCTTCTTGCAATTATCTAACAGAATCTGTCATTTCCTTAACAACCCAAGTTTCTGTGCTCTCCCAATCCAGCTTCCTCCAACTCTTGAAAAGATAAATTGCGTGGTTACTGGTAGCTTCTTCTTTTTAAAGTTCTTTTAATTTTTTTTCCTGCAATCTACAGTTTATTTTTACGTGTGTAATATGATTTTGTAATTTCAGGACACTCGACATTCTGCTTACCTTGAGTTACTTCTCTTAAACAAAGAACAGGTTTGCTTTAATCACCAGACACAAACACACCTATACAGATTATGTTAAACTGAAACTTCTTACGTTTTTACAATTTTCATTGTTCTGTCTTTGTCTAAAAAGCCTGTTGCAATTTTAAGGACAAGTATATAGAGAGCAAATGGCATACAATGAAATAGTTTGAGTTGCTCTAGGTTTTATACGACTGTAAGTAAGTGTCTTGATTAAGTGTTGGCAATTTCAAAAGAGAAATTTAAACGATAGAGTTTAAAGCTTTATGTTGTCTAAAAAGTATAATTTAAGGATTTTTTCTCCTTTAAATTATTTTTTATTTTTTGCAACTACTTGTTTACTTTATTCTTTAAAACGTTAGAATTTTCACACATCTTCAGTTTGTCTGTTACTTTGATTAGAGGTCTGAGGTGTAAAGGGCAAAAAAAATGTTGAGTCTCCTGTGGTGCTCCTATGCTGTCAAATACCTGGTGCAACTTCAGACTTATAGGTCAAACATCCTGCCCTCTACTTGAGTCCTTTGATGAAGCAAATCAGACTGAATCAAGATTATTAAGTGTAAACAACAAAGATAACAGTTATCAAGAAGATGATTAAAGAAAAATATTCAGAATAGCAGGAATTTTAGGGAATGGATAAAAATCTGGACTCTAAAACCAAATTAGACACAAATAAACCACACTATATCCATACTGTCTCACTGGGCAAGCAATAAATTGGCTGAAATGAGAGTACGATGTCCTCTTGTGGTATTAAATAAAAAAATATATTTATATATATATTATTATTTTTTATCTTGATGCATGCACGTTGCAGAAAATAATAAAGAGGACATTTAAAAGTAGAGACATTACAAGTTTCTTTGGCAAAAAAAGTGAGGAATGAGATAGAAGATAAGAATGTCAGGTTAGAGGAAGGAGGAATGATAGGAAGAAAAGAGAATAAAAGCAGTTAAAGAAGGCGACAGATAAAGTTGATGTTAAAGTAAGAGGTAAAGATAAGAGGATTGTAGAGTCAGAGAGAAAGAATGAAGACGATGGAGAGGAAAATGATGGGCTGAAGGAAGGCACAAAGTCAGGGAATCCACCTGGTATGTATTTATTCTCAGTGTAAATTCTAGTGCGGGGATGTTATTTGGATCCCATTGGGAGACGTTTTGTTGCCCACCACAGCAATCATCGCTTTCTAGCTCCCCTTGAAGTGATGAGTAAAATTATGGTAATTTAAGTTATTTTTCTGAATGTGACTTTTGTATTCTTTCATTTATTGTGTGGAACATTCGTTATTTTTTTAGCCCATAAATTAAAGTTCTATTTATTTCCTAGAACAGAAAATAACAGAAGAAATTGTTAAGGGGAATTTTAAGAAATGTCTTACATGCCACCCTGTCTAAAGGCTTTGTGTCTCCTTTCCCCTCCATGTAAATATTTCTAGATCTCCCATTCCTGAAACTAAAGGATGTTCTTTAACCTTTCCCATTACACCCTAAGTAAACACAAAGGACAAATCCGCCCACTCTAGGACTATTAAGGGATATTTCCTTTTTTTTCCCCATAACAGTAAATTTAAAAGGGGGATGCATTTTCAATTTTTAAAACAGTTTTATCTGTGATTATCAGT
Organism: Jordanella pulchra; assembly: GCA_034780135.1. NCBI lineage: Eukaryota > Metazoa > Chordata > Actinopteri > Cyprinodontiformes > Cyprinodontidae > Jordanella > Jordanella pulchra. The sequence continues at coordinate 11,146 of JAUZNJ010106901.1, read as the reverse complement.
ATTTTGTATCAGACCAAAAAGTAAAAGCAGCATCCTAAATCTTTATTTAAAAACTGAACTTAGAATATTATTTAACAATCTTTTTGATACAGCTACAGCCTCCAAGAAGGGATGTGGACATGTTCTCATAAAGGATTCTCACTAGGAAATCTAAGAGTTCCCATTTAGCCTTCCAACTAATTTGTTGGTAAAGAAATATTTTCAGGGGAACACAGACAAAACCTACTGGATTACTTAGGACAAAATATGAGTTTAAACTTATTTGTTTCGCACAAACCTATTTAAGACCTGATCACCTTCTAAGATTGAACAAAACTTTAACTTGAGGCTGCAGACATCCTGATAACTCATCACTGTATAAAGCAGACCAAGGAGACTGTTTGGCGTTTCATAGAAGGAAAATATCCTGGGAATACATTTCCTCACATAGATAATGAATTAGAAACTAAGTGTAGACAACGGATCAGAGCTAATTGAACAAAAGGAGGCACACCTCTTATTGTGGATTTAACCACAAGACCCTTGAAAATACGCTTGTTAGAGCTCAGTATAGTGCATCTGCAGCAGATTTACCTATTAATAATGTGAGCGTTAGAAAGAGTGATGCATTATTAAAATGATCCAGAGCTGCAACCTTAGAAGCAAGATGTGTTTAATGCATGTTTGAAAACAGATTTTATGTTTAACATGAGAAGGTCTACAGAACAATAGCGAGGGTTTCTAACAGGACATTTTACAGCAAGTTCATCTATAAATCTTCATAGAAAAAATCAAACATAAATCAGAACTGGAATTTTTATTGCTTTTTTTTAGAGTAGAAAAGTGCCATACTTAAAAGACGTTCCTGTTACCTTAATGTTGGGTCATTGTGTTTTGCACAAATTCTTTTCCTAACTTTTTTTTCATTCTCAATTTCTGACATAATTATCATTAATCATAAGAGACACACCTCAATACAACCAAAAAGAAACAAATGATAAAACTATATGTAGGCTTTGTATAAACATGTCTAGGTGAAAACAGTGCAACTTAATTTCTACTCAAGTGATTTGTTTAGTTTTTACCTCATGCAGGTTTAGTGTTCCCTAAGTCAGAAATAAAACACATACTTTTCACTGCAGTAGCATAATTTTACATGTTTAGATATTTATCCTAAGAAAAAGCATAATCGAAGCAGCTTCATCACCATTTCATTTACAGGATTCTTTGTGTAATAAGTAGTTATTTTGCTTCGTCTTGTGTCAGGGAAGAACTGTTTCCACTAGTTTGGGTTATATTGTGACCTCTCTGCAAAATGTCAGGTTTTTGACCATCTCTGAAATCTCCATATAATGTAAGCCCAGAAGGTAAAGCAGGACACAAGCAATACTAATGTAAACTAAGGAATGCATCTTTCATTTATTTAAATCTAATATTGCTTTGAAACAAACTGATATAAATAAATGTAAACCTTATGCTGTGCTGAGTTTTCTACTTTTATCTTGATCTTAAGTCTAAAATAAACTTATCTTATTATCATGTTAATCATCCTTAGGTATTCAAAAATGAATCTTGGATATAAAAAAAATAAGCAGTCTTTTTGTAACTGATCTAATCTCTTGAATATAAAGACTCCAAACTGCCCACAATGCAACCTCGCTCCCCTGGTGGTGACTCATGTAGCCTGGAGTCATCAGCCTCAAACCGAGTGGAAGAGCAGATCCTGGATGTCTGTGCACCACACACTCAGTCATTTTGCCGCAGCCTGACCGTAATACTGTGTTATTTTCCTTTAAACCAGTCTAGCTGCAGACCCACAGCTGTCACCACTGTCACTGTTATGTCAGTAATGTTTATCTGTCACTTTCTGTGACGCTGGAACTCTCCAGCTCCTACTGCCTTATCTGTGACATCTTTCCATTTACCACCATCAGCAGGGTCCACCAACCTGTCTCCCTCTGTCTGTCTATATGGGTGGGGGGCAACAGGGAAGGGTGGCTCAAATGTATGGTGAATTTAGGATTTTTTTGTGTATGTTTTCTAAGTTTTTAATTTCCAAAGATCCCCCTCCCCAAAGGAGCAGGGGAAAAAATGAAAACTCCTATTCCTATATTACACATATATTTTCATTATAAATCGTTAAAAAAACAACTTAAGGATCACATATACAATCATTGTAATGTAAATGTTTGATTTTGTTTTATGTCAAAATACACTTTTATTTTAAGTGCAAGTTTCCGTAAGTAACTATCACCACTGGATCTTCACTATTCTTTCTGGAAGTCACTCAGCATCTCTTTAAAAAAAAAAAAACAAAGTAGTGCATAAAGCATAAAGTACTTTTATCTTTATACATCGTAAAGATGTCTAATACATGAGTCGTCTAACTCGTTTGGTTCCCAAACTTTTTAAGTCGTGCACCCCCTTCTGTGTCCCTGCCAGGTTAATGCACCACAATCTCTCCCCGTCTGACTCCTAATTTAAGACACAAAATAGAAATCCTGAGAAGTTGAATTTGATCTGTGTCCACTGATGAGCAAGAGAGCACTTAGATAGAGAGGCATAGAGTAACACTAGCAGAGAACGCAGGTGTTATGCGGAGAAGCACAAGCCTGCATCCTCTGTCACTCGGGGTAACACCTGTTATTTAGGAACATCTTTCTTGTTGCAGTAAGAGCAAAAACTGCATATTTACAATAAACTGCACCCATCAGAACCCCATTAACCATTGAAAAATAAAATATTAAAGCTCTGTGAGTGAGCATAGTTTAAAAAAAACGCATCTACCTCCAATTTTCCAAGCAACAGTTGGCATTGTGTGCAAATCAGTGTAGTTAGTGTTAGGGTTCAGTCAAAACACCATGGGCAAAGCTTTTTATTTGTTTGGTTAAAGCAGAGGCCACAGACTAGCAGCGTAACATAATGAGGAAGACTTCTTCTAATTAAATACATTTTCCTGTGAACAAAATTTTATTTATTTACTAAAGTTACAGTTTGAATTTGGATTTTTATAAAGAGAATGTTCAATTCCCAGGTTCCAGTCTAGAGGGGCTTTTGGAGCCTCTCTTAGGTTTTCTTTAGTGATGCCTGATATTCAATCCAAGTCACTGTTAAAGATTGTGTGTTTAGGGAAATGTGGCTCGGTCTCTCCTCTTGATTGAGGCCGACCGTGATGATTTGTGAGGTTTACAGTTGATCCATATTTTTCCATTTTCTATGACAGATCGAATAGAGCTCTCTGGGATGTTTTAAGTTTTGAAATTACACTACAACCTCAACTTTCTGTAAATTTCATACAAAGATAACAGCTGGATTTAGACTGAGGTTAAGATATAGAGACGTGAATCTGTTCACTGATTAGGTGACAGCTGAAGACAGGGGCTTCAGCATAAAGCGAACTGGACACAGCTTTGATCTGTCTATTTTTTAAAACAAATGTGAAAAACAAATTATCTTCTATTCTATTTTACAGTTGTGCAAATTGCATTTGACACGATGTTCAAAGATATAAAATGACTTAAATATTCATTGGATACTGATTCACCAGCAGTGTTTTTCCAGACCAGTGCTTCTCTGCACCCATTCGATGCATCATTAAGATTTAATTAATGTCATTAACAGAAAAAGTTCACTGCAAAGTTCTTTTTATTTTTTGTTTTTTCAGTCTTACTTGATGTACACAGCTGCAGGTAGTGGAATGTGTTTTTCTCAGAAGGTGACACGCATCCTTGAACAACAAAAGCCTCCGTTTGGTAAGAAGCAGGAAATGCTCCACATAAGCAGTAGACTGTTTCCTGGCAGTTTTACTTACTGACAAAACATGTTTTCTTAAAAGCACTACACCATTAAAGGTTAGGAATCAGGAAGCTCTCACAACAATTCTTTCAAATAACTTTTACTTTTCTTCCACACGGAACATCTTACAAAAGCTTTAAACGAGCATAGTTGTTTTAATCTTCTTCAAAATTAGTCAATTCTGTCAAAGAATGAAAATAAGGCAACAAACTATTAAAGCTTGACTTCACCTTTTGCTGTATTTCTATGGAGGTTAGGTTTTGTTCCAACCTGGTGGTTTACTGACCAGTTGGCTCCAACAAAGCCAGGATCCTAAAGTAGTGTTTACTTCTCCTTCCCTATATAACCACCACCCTTCTGATTTATCGTTGTTTTTATTTATCATCTAGCTTCCTCAGTCCCTTCTATGCTCTGTTGTATTTAGCAGAATTATAGAAATATAACAATAGGGGAAGCACACACTAAATTTGTTTAAAGGTGCTAAAAGGACACATGAGAGGAAGGTTTGGTTGAGCTATTGTTAAATAGGAGGATGTGTTAGAACAACACATTGAAAGCAGATGAGGAACTTTGTTTATGTTCCTGCGATCGTGCTACCTCGATTAATTAACACTCCTTCATCAGTTAGTGCAGATATTTCAAGCCAAACTCAACAAAAAGGAGAGATCTGTTAAAAAAAAGTACTTACAGCAGATCAAGATAATAACTGAACGGGGTGTGCAGGTGGCGCAGTGGTTAGCACGCACGACCCATGTACGGAGGCCTTAGTCCTTGACGCGGGCGACCCAGGTTCGAATCCGGCTTGTGGTCCTTTCCTCCATGTCTCCCCCCCTCTCTCATACCCCCTTTTCTGTCAGCCTACTGTCTGAAAAACGAGCCACTAGTGCCATTAAACAAAAAAAAAAGATAATAACTGAATGTTATTTTTGAGATAATTTAAAGTTCAGTTGAAAAAGTAAAAGTGTTAATGTGGCTTAAAAGACAAACAGTAACACTGTGGAGTGATACAAGTTCGATAAAACTGACACATGGCCAGATTCTTTTGAAATAAAGTTAAAATTACTGAGTTCTAATCTAGAAAAAAAAACAACAAAACCATAAAATTAACCCACTAAGTTAATATTTCACCCTGTAAAATTAAAGCTTTTCTTTCACCCATGATCTCAAAATTCAACTTAGTCGCTTTGGACATGAAAAGCTGGTAATACTTTGAAAGACGCCCTTATTAATTGGTCCCTTAGCATCTCTTTACTGTAGTCACACACACACAGTACTGTACCACATGCTGCAACGGTTTTGCAGACAGTGCTGCACAATCAGTTTTCATTGTAATCTTAAAGTGCTAATAATAGCCTGCCCAAAAAAGCCACAATGAAAAAGAAAAGTTTTTCTTGCAACCAAAACCCATTTAATGTGGTTGTGGACTTATTCTTCACCGAGGCATTCTTCAAGTTTCATAGCAATTGAAAAATCCCCTGTAATCAGTGACACTACGGCCCTGAAAAACAGTATTCATTCCCCAGCTAAGAATAAAAAAATCTATCTTTCAGTTCAGAAACATGTTTTAAATCCAGAAAAAAGATAAATTGGCAACGTGAAAAGGCCAGTTTTTTGATCAAGGGGTCAAAACATTCAAAATGGGCATTTCCCTATTTAAAAACATGACTGTCCCTAAAAGTAGTCACTCCTTATGAAAACCGTTTGCAGCAGCAGCTGCCACCAAGAAATCTAAAAACTGAAAATAAGTGCTTTTCATTGGGTAACTGTTTCTCTCTTTGCAGAGTTGATTTAATTCAGCTTTGTTTATGTATTTTGAACAGGTAGGTCTCACCAACCGTCTCAGTCAGATTTAAGCCCAATCTTTAGCTGGGTCACATCAAACCCATATCTAGTTTTTCTAAGAATAAGCAAAATATGTGTATAATTGTATTACCTTGAACTCAGTAATGCTTTGTTGCTTGATTGAACTGACAAAAACTAAAAATTGCCACAAAACTTTAGTTCATCCATTTTTTTATTTTTTGTATATTTTCCCAAATTCATCCATTTGAGTTATTTTCAATGTTTTCCTTTGGTTTCTCCTTTTGGATCCTCCTTTCATCCAATATTCAACACAAGTTCTTCAAGCTTTACAGTCAATGTAAGGTTCTGACACAGAATGGGAGTTTTAGGACGTCCCAGCCTTGTTTTATTGCTTATCTACCTCTCCAAGTCTTCACAAACTTCTAACCTCTTCTTCTGAGGAGTAATACAGGCCTTCAAAACATGTTCGACACAGTTTAATGACACAGAGTGAAGACATCTGCAGATTTAGAAGTTGCACACAGAGCAAACATTTGATCTTTTAGAGCATCTCTGATTTGAGAAACATGTTACTCACCAGACTCTGATTTAGATAACAATGCTGATGAAGACAACAACTATTTTTGTATTTAAAGCACTGAAGGGATTGCAGAGCATAAAATAAGCACACAGGCCACATTCTCAGTGGACAGACTTTTGCAAAAGGAAAGGAAAAAAGAAAGCATGAACCATAATAAAGGGTTTGTGTTTATTGTGGAGCTGTAGGATGAAGGGACCTTATCTCGTTTGTTTCTCCTGCATCTCAGTTCATGCTCTCCCATAGCTGATCCATATTCAGTCAATCAGACTCATCTGATGATTTTGTTAAGTAATCACTCCCATCCCTTTTTATACTTCTGATTTTCTTTCTTCCTTTTTTTCTACCTCATATTTTGATGGTCATTTCTTTGCTGTCTCCTTTGCAGTCCTGTAATTCAGTTTTCTTTATCAACATCCACTCGACCCTGATTCTGTCTGCCTCCATCCTGTGCTTGGGTGACACACAAAACATAAAAACAGATCATCAAAAGCCCTCTAAGTCTTTAATGGGTATAAAACAAGCTTAGTGTTCAGTTTTAATCGGTTCAAGTGAAAGGTTTAAGTGGTAATATAAACTACAGATCTTCTCTTGTATTGTTTTTAAACATATTTAGCTTACAGAAAAACACATACCAAAGTCAGACATATTTTGCTTCTAGCAGTCAGATAACATGGTTAAAAAGCCCCAAAATTGAATGATTTGACATGTCTGTGTGGTCAGATTTTATATATAAATATTATGTCTAATTCTTACACAACTTGTCACTATTTTAGGAGGTTCAAAACTGGGACAGGAAACATTGGCTTCATAAGGTACATATTTCTTACGGCCAACGGTACAATCAGAACATCTGTGAATCCAAAGCAGGTGAAGGGAATAATGCAGTCTGCTTACCTTATTCCCCATCCTTCCTGCTAGCGCTCACAGATCTGCATGCAGACTTGAGTTATTTTAAGATATATGATAAATTGTGGGCTCTAATATAAAGCTGCTATTCGGTAACCGGGTCACGCTGTGATTCACGATGCGAAAAGTAACTCTGCTTCACCTACACACTCTGCATCCTGAAAGCTGGATGCCTGACCTGCTTTTTAGGACATCTGGATGCAGCATGACAACATGGATAGAAAAAAAAGCAATAACCAACAAGGGTGGCGGTGTGTTGGGGGGGGGGACACTTTCCCTCTCTTTTATACATCACAGAAAGGCCCGGCAAGACGTTGCAGTTAGTTCCCAGATTCCTCATACCTCTGGAGCATAAAAATACCAAGCAAATTTGTCACCACATGAGGCCTCTGCTGTTTTTGCTGTCATCTTAGCAGCCCAGCAGCGAGTTTTCCCTTTAAATGTCAGCAAAAATAAAGAGTTAATTACTTGCTCTAACAAACCAAATTGCTTCACCCTCTCTCCTCTGTCAGCTCAGTCTTGCCCAAGAGTTTTTGTGGCCTCTAGAAGTCATGACATGACGACGAGCAGTGGGTGGAAACGATGAGTCAAAATCTTTTGAAGCCTTTGTATATATGTGTGTGTGTGTTCTCAGCATGAGGCATCATACTAGAACAGAGGAATACCAAACATTCCTGCTCCTCTCTGAATATGGCAGTCATTGATTTACTGGATGTGATCTGACTTGACCGTGTGCTTACTCACAGTCGCTGGAGTTTGTTGTTAAACGAGAGCAAGCAAAAACACGCCGCCAACATTAGGGCAAAAATTGCTTAAGTGTTTGTTTGATCTCTAATGACAACAGTGAGCCAGCATACACATTATTTGTTTTGGTAAAACTCTTTCCTTCTGCTTAAGAGCTATTTATGCTCAAAATTTGTTTTGGGAAAAAAAGGAGTCTTTGGGATCATTAAAGAAAAAAGAAATGGAATAGAAAACAATTTTGAGAATAATCACATTTTCATTTGTTTTAGCCCCTTTTTGGGCTTTAAAGGGTTTAAAATAGAGTTTGTAATCAATTTTTGTCTCAGAAATAGAGAAAAGTATTTATCTATACGAGATCAAAATGTAAGATAATTGCCTGGGATTTAATAAACTAGAGCAACACAAAGTTTTAACCTATTGCCTTTAGGGGATTCAAGGAAAACCAAAACAGATCACTTTATATAGACTCTTTGGGTTTGGATTATCTCAGCTCTGAATCAACTCTGGATATTTTCTCACCCTCACTCACTTCTTACATTTATGAGAACATCTGTGTCCACACATAATGTTTGATTTCCAGTTGAAAAGGCTTTAATATGCTGCAACCAGTGAGAGACAGGTTAGTTGACATTAGCAACAAAAAGACAGAAATGAAAAGGATGCTTAACATTATAGCTAGGATTTACCGAGACTTATGTTTTCCCTAAAACAGAATACCACTATTTTTTCCAATAAAAACTTTACATTGATTGGAAACACAGCAAAACAGACGAAAAAGGAAAACAGATGAAAAAAAAACATAAACATTCTGTTGGTGTTGAGATTTCTATCACAAATGTCCACTTTTTACACTTTAACTTTTTAAAACTATGTTTCGCATAAGCAAGAGTTTAAAACACTGAGAAAAAAAACCCTCATCACTTTTATTCTTTCTAATTTTACTGTAACTTCAATAGATGTCTGGGATGGGATTCATGTTATTTGTGTTTTGCCAATGTTTAATTTGGCTGTAGTCCTTAAAATCCCTGGGTATAAATTCAAGCAGATCTACACGAGCATTTCAAATGGATATTATATAATAAATTAGTCATAAAACGGAAAAAAGAAATCCAAAATAATGAGAATTACTGAACCACTAACAAAATATTATTAGTAAGAAGACTCAAAAACTCTTTGATCAGACAACATTTAGGAAGTTTTAAATATTACAACTATTTTTGTGCTAAAGTATAATTTTATGCACTTTATTACGCTTTAGTACCAATTAATTCCTTTATTAATTGTGTGAAAAATAATTACTGCTTTATTTTTAATTGTGATTTGTTATTTTTAGTGCCTGCTTCTCCTTGAGGGATTCTAATACCTGGATGAAATTCCAATCTGCTGTACTCAGTGGTCTGTCGAGGTGAGTAATGTGGGTCCAATTGGGAAACCGCATCATCCTCTGCAGCCTTCGTCCTCCAGCCAGGAAGCACCTGTGGAGCTGAGAGAGGAGGAAGGCTGAGCCAGGCTGTGTGTCCCAGCTAAGGCGTCCTATTGTGTATGGATTCTTTTTATAAGTCACATGGAAGAAAAAAAGGGGCTTTCTCAACAGGAAGTGGCTTTATGAACATACCATACAAACACAGTCTGGCAAAGGGAAAAGGGGAGCCACATAAGCAAAAAAAAATTGGGTCTGTAAAGAAATTGTGCATGTGGAAATAATATTTTTTTTAACCAAAGCAATGTAAAACAAATACTTTTTGTCTTTAGTAGTGAAATATTCATTATATCCTGAAAGTTGAAAATATTGGGGTCTTGTAATATTGGGGTCTTCAGAGCTTATTCTCACTCTTTTTCATGTTGTGATAGACTATGACAAGGTTGCAAATACTTAAGAGGTAGACGGAAAATTAGGACATTAATAAACTAACAACGTCATGAAGAATATGGAACAACCAGAAATGTCAAGGATGACAAAATGGAGACCTTGAGCTTTTAATATTTCACGCTGGTGCATCAAAACATTGATATAGTAGGGTGACATTTTAAGAACACAACAAAGATGTTGAAGAAGGTGCTGTGGTTAGCTGACACTTTTTCACCTTTATGCATTATGCAGCATTCATGCTCTGAACACATTCTCTGTGAAACATAGTGGTGGCAGCATCATGCTGTTGGGATTGTTTTCTTAAGTAGGGACATAGGAGTCAACCAGAGTGGATGGAAAGAAAGGGATCTTCAAACAAAGAATTTTTTGCACAGTTTACAACTACAGTAGAAGCAGCATTTAATTGCTCTGCTCCAGGCATCTGGAACAGACTCCCAGAAGACTGAGTTCCTTTAAATCAAAGTTAAAACTCAGTTTGTTTAGAGCTGCCTTTGACTGTTGAAGGTAAACTGTTAACTGAGGTATTATTAGTTTAAGGTTGTGGTTCGACTGTTTTATCTGTTTTATGCATGTTTTTAATGTTTGTTTGCTTTTATTTTTTTATATATTGTCTATTTCACGTAAAGCACTTTGAATTGTCCATTTATTGAATTGTACCAAACAAATAAATTTACCTTGCCTCGCCTAGTGGCCCAATGATATAAAACCCTAATTAAAAAATATTGATATCTGTGGTTCTAACATGGAAATGTGAAAAAAGGTGATGAATTATAAGAAATTCTTCAAGTCAGTTTTAAGTGTGCAACGCCAAAATCTAAATCACAGCAGCATTCTGGGAGATTGCTGCATTTTGTAATAATTCTTGCAAAATGCTGTCTTGCCACCTATATTTTTCCTTCCATCAAGGTTGTGAAATGGTGTTAAAACTGAGCCAAGCATCAAAAGAACAGAAACCAACCAGTCTCACTTGTCACCCAGTGACATTAGCCCACATGTTGCACTTCTTGAGTACTGCTTTAGACCGAGCCGTGTCCTTTAAAGTGAATCGCACGGGCCTGCCTGACTCTACCCATTAGCTGTACTACGGCGCAGCTAAAAGGCTGAAACAATCCTGTCACAGCGGCAACTGTCTGCATGGGTGCTCATGTATGTGTCAGAGGACAGAAAAAGTGGCTGTCATGTCAGGGAAAAGGAATGAAAATATGATGGGTGAGAAGCATCTTGTAGATCTAGCTCACCTGGGTGCATTGTTATTGTTTACAGCTGAAACCAATGAAAGATGGCCTCTGAAAAGATGCTAGGCCTCCCCTTGCATCAGTGATGTCACATCCCAGATTAGACAAGGCCATGTGGCACACCGCCTGCTGTCCTCCCCCACCATTCAGGCACCTTTCCATCCATCCATCCATCCATCCATCCATCCATCCATCCATCCATCCATCCATCCATCCATCCATGCATCCATCCAT
>JAUZNJ010106890.1:0-20532 GCA_034780135.1 Jordanella pulchra | reverse complement strand
GTGTGTGTGTGTGTGTGTGTGTGTGTATTTTTTTTAACATATTGACTCTGTATGTGATTTAGATGTGATTTAAAACATAAAGGTAAAAGTCTGAACTGTTAATGTCCAGCATGTGTCGGCTCTGCTGGGATGTTAGCTGCTCTTATCCTGAGCTTAGAACTGAACAAGTCCTGGATGGAGGGAAGGGAGTTAGAAGAAAACCAGTTCTTTACTGCAGACATAAGGAAGCTCCATATTGGTTAAAAAAAAAGCTACAAAAACAAGATTTAAAAAGACAGTTCATCACACTAACTTGGAGGATTGAAATGCGATGATTATATAACTGTTGTAAAGATGTCAATGAAATGAAACTTAAAGGTTCTTTGTTTTATAATGAGAATATTACAGATGTGGAATTGATTAAATAAAAAATTAATAAATGCAACAAATTCCAATCATTTAATCTATTCAATTGATTATCATCACTGTGAATTTTTTTTTCAATGTCTTTTGCATTTACTCTCAGATTTATTTGTCACACTTTCCCTGAACTCTGGCTTCATGTGGCAGGAGCTCTAACCGGAGGCCAGCTGGGTCATGTGGAGCTGCTCCAGCAGAGGCTTCGCTGCGGTCAGGTCAGAGAGGCGCTGGGTATCCTAGAGGCCATGGACTGGAGCACCATGGGGGATGAGAGCTACCAAGGCCTGAGCTCTGTAACCAACCATCTGTTGAGGCTGCCTCTGAACACAGACAGAGAAGGTACAGCTCGGCCTCACATGAATATTTGTAGCTTTTTATGCCCTTGCGGAAAAGTAGCCTGTCTGCTAGGTTAGCTGGACCTGTTGACCACAAACATCTACAGCTTCTGTTATAATGCCAGATTGTTGGGAGGTGTAAAAAACATTTTGTCATCCTTTGATTAGATCAGTTTAGGAGGAGGATGTAAAAACGCTACAATAATTGGACTCCATCGGTACGTTCTAATCTATAAACTAAAACATTTTGGTTTGAATAAGCATTCAGTCACAGTAATCATCAGTAACTGTGAATCCTGTTAAGCCTAAAATAACATTTTAGTATATTCCTAGTGTTTGAATCCTTTAGCTTAAAGATAAAGAAGTTTGTAACGATTGAAAAAGGTCTAGTTGTGCAAAAGTATCAGTCAGGGAAGGCTGTAAAATATCCAAAGGGTTAAATATAACAGATAATACAGGACGGAACATAAAGTAGCTTTACATAAACTGGATGTTTTTCCAAAATTAGTCAAAAGAGCAGATGAGGCTAACATTAGCCATCATAAATGGTTCAGATCTTTCTCTGTGCTCTCTTCCAAATCAACAAAAGGAATTCTATGTTTTGTAAGAGGCCAGATATGTGATAAAATCTGAGGGCTCACCTGAAGAGACGTCCTCTCACAGTCCGATCGGTTAGGATAACGTAGAGTAGATACAAGATATTATAAAGAAAACAGGATGAAAATATTAAAGTGGATCACAGTTGGAAGTGCTAATTTGTTCTGCATTAAAAAATGGATAAAAATAGCTTTTTAAAAAACGTGTTTGGTGTGTTTCTGTCGTGCATTCAGCCCAGCTGGAAGCTGCTCTGCGTGTGTTTTACGCCCCGGCTGCCCCCCAGTCTCATACAGTGATACTGGAGTACAGGGAGCCAGTCAGCAAGTATGCTCGCCGCTTTTTTCACCACCTCCTCAGGTAACAACATCTTCTCCATGCTGCTGCTGCTGCTTTGGTCTTAATTTGATGCTCTGAGGGAGAAATCTGCTTTGTGCATCCCCACTGGGGTCCAGGTCAGCTTCTGTAGAGCTCCTCTGGCAGTAAAAGAAAAGGCTGTAATTCTTTAGCAGGCCACAGTTCAGTGATGTGAAATGTAAAACCCATTTAGAGAGTATTTTTAACACACTACTGGAGCACATTGTTGGGTTTATCGCCGTCCAAAAAACGTCTTTTAGAAATGACAACCGTTGAGAAAACAAATTTAACACTCCTTATTTTCCTCTCACTCGTTCTATTTTGACATTTCTAAAAAGGACGTAGCTTTTGAATTTCATCAGTCACACACACCATTGGTGCTTTGAGTCATTCATGAGGCAAAGCATCACACATAGACCTGTTTAACTGTTGTTTCATTTTCCCTTCTGCCATTAGAGCCTTTTGAAACGCCTGTTTGACTGAAATAGACCCTGTTGTTCCCACACACTGCTGCTCACAGCTCTCCATCTAGCAAATACCTCTTCTTTCCTCCTCTGTACCAGAGCTGGAGTGTTGTTTGGCATCCCTCCTCTTCCTCCTCTCTTATCACCTGCCTGCATTCTTTTTCTCTCCATTAACATCAAATAAGTAACCCCCCCTCCCCTTCTGCTTGTTTATTTGTTTCATGTTGTATGTAGACGGGGAAAGTTGGGGTGGTTTTCTCTCTCATTTGGCTTTAATTCTGGAAAATGAAAACACATATCAGTTGATTTAATTGACTGTGTGCAACAATAAAAAGCTAGGGGGCAAAATGTACCTTCTCTAAACTCATCTCTAAATCTTAGTCAGGGGTTTATTTTTACCCAATGTCTCTGTTTTGCTTTGCAGGCATCAGCGTTTTGAGAAGGCTTTCCTCCTCGCTGTAGACTTGGAGGACCGAGATTTGTTCATGGTGAGTTGAAGGTAGATTTTGAGAAGTAAATAAAGAAAATAAACAAGTTGAACTGGCAACAATGAAATAGATTTTAAAACATCCTTTGTATCAGTTTTTATACCAATTTTTGTTTTTTCTGGGTTACAGTAGAAAGATAATAATAATGCAAAGAAAAGAGTTCATGTGTGTTTACTCTTAGAAAAAACTGCAAATCTGGATATTTGCACCATAAAATGGACAAAAAGCAAATTTAGGCAAAAATATTAAGAAGTTATTACAACCTAGATATCAGATTTAAACAAGATTTCCTGTGATGTGAATCTCCTGATATTAAAATGCAATGCAATGCTAAAAGTGAAGTCTCTCTTGCAAAGGTTTGCCAGGCATGACTCTATCTGGTAAAACAAATCTAAGCTGATATTAGGAATCACATAATGAAATTCAATTTCATAATAATATTTACTAGCTTATTTAGGATTTAATGCCATAAAATCCACCTGTAAATAATTATTTACAACCTTTGCCATGAAATACGGCTTATTTGACATGTATCGGAAAGACCATATAAGGCGTGGCATAGAACAGAACCATGTGATCTAATCACAGGAATTGTCTGATGAATGGATCCTTTCAAGGTACAAATATGGGGATGGATACAAACAAAAGCCCACCATCATTGCACTGTTGTCTCCACTCTTTGGGAACGAAAAGAGCTTAGAGCCACCATGCTTCAATAATATGAGCAAAAATCAGGAAAGTAAGATTATGAATGAATGAGTAAAAACCTTTTTTTTATTTTAGAAGGGAATGTATTTAATGAAAGGCTGTATCTTCTAGATCACCCTAAAGATGCTCTGCTGTTGTGTAACCATCATAGGTGATTGTATCTTTACAGCACATTTAACAGGTGTAAACAATACTTTATTATACTGTAGTCACCGATAGTAAGCCACAGTATTGAAGCTATGAGAAGAAAACTAAAATCCCGTCCTATTAGATGGAAGATCTGGAAAGGTTTTAAAAACTGGGGATATTTGCTGTTTTAAAAAACATTAAAACCGTAGGATTAAAGCCTTTTTAAATGATTACCATATTTTGTGTTTGACATTAATCAGATTAGGCCAACTGATTAATATTTGGCCTCCAGAGGATTAGATATCGGCTCACTCTCCAACGCCTTTTATAAGAGCTTCCTGCAGGCCCCTCAGTGCCATGCACCCTATTTTAGTTGTTCATTCACTGTTAAACCCTTCTTACTTGCATTTGCACATGACTTGTAACCCACAAAAGTGTGTGTGTCTGTGTGTGTGTGCTGAGTGTCAGAGAGCAGGTGTGATCACAGTGTGGGCCCCTGTCTTTTCACAACCTCCAGGGCCTCAGCTCGGCCTGTTTTCTTTCCACTCGTCCACCTTAAACTTGTTCTTTCTTCCACGTTTCTCTAGGTGTCTTTTTTTTTACTTTGGGGCCACCTTTTTGCGCCATGCTTCACCAGCACCAACACAAAAAACACTCACTCCTGCTCCTCTCTATCCCTCAATCACACTGATAGCGCCGCTTCCAATTCCCTCCCCACTAATAGGCAGGGCTGCGGGGAAACCGAATTGAAAAGGTGGAGTCAAGCCGGTGAACCTTGAAAGAGTGAAGGGAAAAAAAAGGGGGGGGGGGTCGTTGAGTAGATAGAAGATCAACAATAAATTTAAAGATTTTATTTTTCAATCAGAAAGGTTAGAGAAAAAAAATCTGCTGTGTTTCTTTTTCGAAGTTAAAGGATATGAAAGCAAGACAAGAAAACTGAAATGTCTGCCTATAACTAGTCTGTTTTAAGGTAGATTAAACAGTTGGATGTGGCTTCATCTGGGATTCTCAAACTGTCTTGTCTTGTTTTTTTTAACAGAACATACTAGTTAAAATAATAAATTCTTAACTGATCTTTACACTTCTAACGTAGATTTTACCAGGTCCCTAACCACAAAATGGGGCTTTATTTATTTTTTTTCAGCTTTATACGGCACTAGTGGCTCATTTGTTCTGACAGTAGGCTGACAGGATGAGAGAGGGGGGAGAGACATGCGGGAAAGGACCACAACCTGGATTTGAACCTGGGTGGTGCGCGCTAACCACTGCTCCACCTGCACGCCACTTGGGGCTTTTTTAAATTAAAAGTTTACTGCCAAACAAAATGTCTTTGTAGGTAAATAGAATCTAATGAATTACTATCAAATGATCCCTAAAGACCAGCTCTATGTTGATAAAGGATCGGGTCCAAATCAGTGAATTCCTACGTTGCAATGGTTGTCATGGCTACATGCGTCTGAACTTCTTAGCGAAGAAACTTGACGGGCCTTCACAAAGTGTCAACCTCAACTTTATAGAGCATTTTTGAAATAATTTAGAGATGATGATGCAGTTCAAGTTTTCTTATCCAGAAACCCACCCATAAAGATTATATACTGCATGCTAGAGCCCCACTTTTATCAGTGCTTGGAAAAATATCTGAGGAAATGTTTTTTGTTTTCTTTTATCAAAATATTAATTATTATTAACTATTTTGGGCTTTTGTGTTATTTTTCAGAGAAAATTGTGCTTCTGGATATATAACAGGGTACTGGAAGTGGGGAGACCACTTAGCTTTACAGCGGTAAACAATGGATAGCAATGCTAATTCAGACAACGAACAATTTGTGTAAGATAATCAAAGCACCAAGTCTGATCATCTGAACTTTTAACCAAATGTTTTACCATTATTAATCAAATCTTTTTTTCCATTAATTATTGTGAAGTATTAACACATTTTGACCAAAATGACTTGATTAGTTATATCCACAGTTAGCTTGCTAACAGCTAGCAAGCTGTGCTGTTCATCCAGAACTTGGAAGTACCTTGTATTTGGTCTATTTCTAGATTTTATTCATTTTACCAAGTAATGACGGGGCCTCTTTATTTTTCAGCTGAAGAAACACCTTCTCACCAATTTCCTAATAAACTTAGTAACAACAGGGTGTTAAAGAGCTCAGCCTCATACTTTCAATATTGAATGATCTTGTCACACATTCAATAGAGCAATGTTTTTTTGAAGTGATACCACATACTTCTGAGCTCTTTTTGACCATAAATCCTCATTCTTGGGACATTTTATAAATAAAACACAAGCTGTTTCAGCCTCTTCCCTTTGACTCTTCTGCCATCTTTTTAAACATGAGCCCCTTTTGTGGGGGCCACAATGGGAATCTGTTTGTATCTGGTTCAGCGGTTTCAGAAGATACCAGTCGATCCTCGTCATCCCAGATCCGTAACAAAGTTAATGCTCATTCACAGCAAACTGTTTCAAGCACTTTTTAGCCTCAGCGACCAAGAGAGCAGTAGCTCATTGTCCACAAAGAGCGTAAGGAGAAAGAGAAAGGAGGCGCATTGACATTTCACCCCTCGCCCTGTCCTTCGCTCTAATTAGGTTGTGTTGTTGCTTTAACCTGCTGCTTGGCTGATTGGGCTGAGGTTTCGGGGGTTAATGAGAGCAACCCCCCATCCTCACCAAACTCTTTGTAACTTACTAACTTGCCCGCAGAACTCAATAACGCCCCGTCGACCTGACAGAATGCACTCCAAGATAACATGGACGCCATGGCCTCTCCTAGAAATGCTCAGCATGATGCCCTCCTCCCCACCATGACACCAACCTCCATTGTTTCCAAGCTAACAATAGAGGTCCTTCAAGCTTCCCCCCCTAGAAAAAACAGAAAGCTTTTTGTTAAAGTGAAGCACTTAGTGTTGGGTTAAATTGAGGGGGAGGAGGAATGGTATGGGGGTGGAGGCTGGTTGGAGCTGTTTAGGAAGGAGGCTACTAATTCATTGGCATTTTCTTTTTTTATTTTTCATTATTGCTGCTCTTCTGTAACTCTCTAATTAGCCTTTGATAATGAGTTGATAATGTAACCAATTAGGTCATTCGTCAAGCAAGTCGAGCCCACAACACCTCCCTCCCTGTTCTCCCCGCCTTCTAAACGGGTCTTGATAGAGCTTGTTAATTAAATCAAATTTTTGGTGATAGCTGAATTGAATTCATGCTCCTCTGTCTCCTAACGAGGTCCTATACGGTTTCAACGCAGATATCCTCAAGCAAAGCTGTTGTCTTCTCCTCCTATCTGATCCCTAGGAGGAGGAAGGGGTGGAGTTGTTGCTCCTCATCTTTGGCAACACGTTCACAGTTGTCTCTCCCATGATTAATTAGCCCTTTTAAAACTCTCGACGCCTCTCCAACATAAGACTTTGGGCTGTTTTTTGTGCCGTGAGACAAGTGTGAAACTAATTATGTTGATTTCTGAAGATGGTCGCATATTTCTGGCTGTATGTTGCTGCCAGTATTGTTGGCAAACGCCGACAGAAAATCGCACCCTTCGTCGTTTAAAAAAAACAAACACCATTACGTTAATTAGAGTCGGTGAGAGCGATTGTTGATTAGTTGTTTTTTGTGTGTGTGTGTGTTGCCAAGAATAACGAAGTGCAGATAATTTGAACACACCTCGATTTATTTATTTTCATTTTGTTTTTGTTTTTGCAATGTTTCTGTGAGGAAGTCAACAGGATTTGGCTGCCAGTTCCTCAGAATCAAAGAGCAAAGCCTTGCCCAGACTACTCACTCACTAATCCTTATATTTTCAGATTTCACACTTTTATAAATGATCTGTTTCTCACTGATACATACGACAGTTTGATGAACTTATCAAAGGAGGAAACTTTTTAAGTGACTGATTATCCTTCTGAGCCAATAAACCAACCTTTCTGGAAAATTGATCTTTACCTGGAAAATACCAGATATAGTATCAGAAAACAAATGTCTTTACACTTTAATTGAAACTTTATCATCTAATTATAACTTAAAAGACTAATAATCATGTTAGTTGAATGTTAGTTTGAAATGTTGCTGCTAATTTTATTTAATTCAGCATCCTAATTGAAATGGTTTTGCTTTTTACAACAACAGGTCTTTGGACGTTTAGAGAAATATATGTAGGCGGTCAAGTGATTCTTTTTTAGTGCTGCTGTTTTCTTCTTTAATAAATAGATGATAGACGACAGCACATTCTGTTTTGGCCTCATTGCGCTTGCTCTTTGTACAACATATATTTCTAAATATTCTATAACTCATTGATAAGGGTTTATTATTATATACTCACCATATTATGCATGCTTCAGAGTTATGTTTCCAAATGCTTATTGTGCTTACAAGGTAATAATTTAGTCTGAAATGTTGAATAAAAGCAACACTTTTGGTTTGTGGTTAAGAATATTAGACTCATATTAAGCAAGAAACTAGTCAGTTTTATCTTTCGCTCACCCTTAATCATTACATAATAAATGCTTATAAATGACTTATAAAGCGACTTATAAAGCTTTTGTTTTTAACATATCTGTAAAATTTGTGTCAGCCATCTAAACTTAACTTACATTTTTAGATTAACAAGCTTTTAGTTTAATTGTACATGTATTTTTTTGTGTGCAATGTGATTTTGTTATCTGTAAAAGTTGCTATACAAATACATTTTACTTATTTACCTACTTAAATGAAATTTGGAAGATTGCAACTTGTTTTAGACTTCAGCCACCCAGTGTTAATACTCTGCTGAACAGCCTTTGATGGGGCTGCAGCTCCAACGCAACGTGCAAAACAGCTCCAACTCAAATCTTGTGTCCAAATTTAAACCATTCTCATGGATGAATTTGTAGGGTTGTTGTGCTGCAGGACCTAACATCGTCTGTCCATTTTTTTTTCTCAAATTAAACCTCATCCATCTTCCCATTGACTCTGACCAGTTCCCTGTCCAAAGCATCATACTTTCACCAGCATATGTGTGTCCAGGGTCAGCCACTTTTTTTGTCTATTGAGACATTTTAAATGTTTTATTGCAATTGTTAAAAATAATCTGTGTTTTGGTGCAAACAAAAGCTTCAAGCTTTAAAAAAATTAATAGCTTACTTAGAAAAAGTAAGTCAGTTATATAGTTATTTACGCATAAGATGTTAACATTCTGAAAAAATACATAATTTTGTAGGCTTTTTAAAAAAAGCCTTAAAAAGAAATCATTGCAGCACTATTATAGAGATTCTGAATAGAAATTGAATTAAAAATGCCAAAATTAAAAATGTTACCAAGAGCCATTGTGAAGGGGGCTGAGGAGCCACCTGTGGCTCTGGAGCTGCAGGTTGCAGCCCCCCTTCAGCCATGCTATATGAAACCAAAAGCTTAATCTTAGCTCAGTTTTACCAGAACACCATGTCTGCTGCGTCCACTTTGTGATTTAGGGATAACTAAATATTAAAGTGTTTGCCTCCTTCCTCATAAAATCAAAATCAGATGTAGCTTATATGACTAAAAGCTCCTCTAGATGGATCTTATTCCTACTTCTCTGATGATGCACTCTTTGTCCAGCCTGTTCAGGTCGGCAGCTCAGTAAATTTGCGGTTTTGTCCTAAAGGGTATTGATGTGTTTGCAAGGCATGTTAAGACTAAGACTAACCCTATGTTTTTTTTTTAGGGAATCCTCTTTGTGCTTAATGCAACCATTTGCTTTTGGGTCCTTTTTAAAATTACAACATATATTTGGAGGTTAAAAGCCAGAAATGTTTATTGTTATGCTCTGAAAAATATCTACATCAGTGGATCTTCCAGCATGTGGAGATGACCTTACAGCCCTTTGCCTGTATATCCTTGCCCTCTAACCCAGAGCCATCAGGTACGACTCCATAAAAAATACAAGCCTGTCTCTTTAGCGTGCTGAAAAATGTGCCAGTTTACCTAATCCCTGTCGTATTTGGAGGAAACCCAAATATCAGTCAATATCGAGTTCTTAGTGTCCACCGCTGCTCTCCCCTCCCCTCTGCTCCCTTAAAAAAAAGTGTCCCAGTAAAACGCCCCTCTTTATCAGCGCAGTTAGCTGGCTCGATGCAACCCCTAAAGCTCTTATATAAATAAGATTAGTGTCGCGTTTAAGCGTCGGGGAATAAGAGGTGTAATATCTGATGGTTTTATATGCAGTATTATTGTTATCCCCTCTTAGTCTGGCTGATACTGCTGCCTCTCTCTCTCTCTCCTTCTCATTCTGCGTTTGTTCACTCACTGATTCTTTCCCTGGGTCTCTTTCTACAGATTCAGACAGTATTATGAGGGGCTAAGCTGGAATAAAGCGCCTCAGCATCAAATGTTCATATTGTTCCGATCTGTCTGTCATACTGTCTCATCCTCTCTCTTTCTCTCTAGCGTTGTTGTCATTTTTTTTTTACCTTTTATGATTTACTCTCCTTTTTTTCTTATGTCCTGCCTCCTCAGTTTTCTCTGCTCTGTTTGTTGTCAATTAAGCACCCTCAGTCATATCGTTTGTAGGGACTGAATTTGTCACTTCAGTCCTGGGAGCCGATTTAGGCGTCTTAGAGGCCATTTTGTTGTCGTCCATTTTCACATTTCCTCCTTACTCTCCTCCAGAGAGGCCAGGCACCACACTATAATTACCCAATCTGTTCCTATTCAGGCTCCTCACCCCTCTCTCACTCTCCTTTACACCCCCCACCCCCCTTTTTTCTCATTGTGGGAGTTAGGGGTTTACAATATGGGGGTATTAAGGTGCTGGCTCAGCTGGGGGCTGGCTTTAGCCAGCTGAGGGTTATCCATGACGAGCTCTGAGTCATAGCACTGATGTCCTGTGATGTTGCTGAGGCGGAAGACTTTGCTTAACGCGCTGTACACTTTGATGAGCCCTCAGGCCCTGTACTCTGCCCGGGGAAACCCTGCGGACTGCAGCAGCCACCTGTTGTCTATCTGGATGAACAGTTCATTCACTATAGTTGCAGAAATAATGAAATTCTTTCAGTTTCTCCTGATAAAAATCTTTTATTACCAATATAAGGTTCCTGTAACACTTATTGGCAAACTTGGTGAAGAAATTTACCTTTTAACATTTAATTTAACTCACTGCTGAAGTTACTTTTACTTCTTATAATAAATATAACTGGAAGATTGTTGTTATTTAGCTTTTTTAATCATTAGCCTACATAGAAACCAATAAATAAGGATGACAATGAATTACTGTTTTCCTGGGATGTAAATAAATGAGTACAAGACAAAGTGTTGTTCCTGAGAGGATTATTAGTTGAACAAACATGATCTTAACTTTTATCTGCAGCTAAAAACGATTATTTAAAGCATTTGCTAAATGAGGACAAGTATTTGTTTCACCACCTCTGACAAAGAGCAGAACGGTAGAGGAGGCAGAAAACTATCTCTAATGCTTAATGGTGGAAAATGTCATCAAAGGACAGAAGCATGAAGTCATCAAGTCTCCATAGCAACCATTAGACAGTATCTATGAACCAACTGGTTGTTTTGGAGGTCTATGAACTACTTTATGTCTTATCATCTTAAACCCAAACATGTGGAGGTCACTGGAATTACTTTACCTGTACGCCCATTGCTAAGTATGGTGCAGGTTCTGTGATGCTGTGGTTCTGTTTCTTGGTGAGAGGCGCCAGTGTACTTCATAAAGTCCCCTTCTTTAATAATAGCAGATTTAAAAACGTTCTGATCGAGCCTATTTGAGAACCAAACATTTGACTCAATCATGACAAGAAAAGCTGACTTGGCATAAAAACCAACCTTCTTTGAACGCCATCTTAGTGCCAAGACCTTTGAACTCATAGAAACTGATTCGTTTTCCACCTGAACTTTTGTTATTTCACTTTTATTGCTTGAGGGAAAAAAGCCAACTTATCGTCGTCGCTGGTATTTAAAATGCTACCTGTCACTCTGCTGCTAAGTAGACAAACTTTGCTGTAATATTTTGAATAGCTGTTGATTCATATTTCTCCAGGCTTTCTGATGACATTTTAATCTCATTTTTGTTTTATTTTCCCCCAATCATGCATTTTTTTATCATTCAGACACAAAATACTTAAGGATGAGCTAATATGATATTTACACCCACAGTCCTGAAATACTTTGTTTCTAGCAGCATGAAACAAAGCGTTTTATTAATCCTGGATTCAAAATACAAAAAATTATTTTACCACCAAGAGGGAGGTTCCCAATGAGGTTTTAGCTGATATTTCAGCTTGAAATACAGCAGATTATAAGCTGTATGATGCTGTGTTTCTTAAGTCCTGTTTGTAAACAAGCACAGCTGATACTCGTCAAATTAGGACTGCAGCTCTGTGAAAAAAACTACAAATAAAACACACTTCAGGCTCTCCATTATAAAACTAATAGTTCTGTAGCAGCCTGTTAGGAACCTTGCAAGCTCCCTATGCTAAGGAAGAATAATAGGAAGCATACAGGCTCCTATTCCTCCCTAGTTCCTGGTAGATGATGACGCATCATCTGCTTTGGTTGGAGCCTTTACCAATTAGGATCAAATGTAATAATTCCTTTGTTCACTTAATGGACTTCTGAGTAATATGGACTTGTGAATAATGTAGGAATCAGTAGATTGTTGGTGTTAAAGCTTATAGGAAGGAGAAGGGTTGTTTCACTTCTTCATACCACTTTTCTAACACAATCAATAAATTATACATATAAATTTTATTCTATAGAATGTTTTTCTATGTTTACTGGACTGCCTCTAATAAAGTTAATCGTTCATTAATTGATCACTTAATGCAGCGGTTCTGCCATGTACTGATTAACTGAACTGTATTTATTGAATAACTGGATTGTTTCACTGCAAAAACTGGTCTAAAAATAACTAAAAACTGACAGTGTCTTACTTACCTCTTCAAATAAAGACTTGTCTTACTTATATTCATTTGTTTTCAATATTTTTATGTAAAACATCCATATGTTCGTATAAAAACTAGTTATTAGCCAGAGTCTAGAGAATTAGGGCTTAACAAATAATCCAAAATTAAATATAAAATCAATGGAAAAGCAAAACTACAGTATGTATGAACTGACTTTTTATAAAACTGAATTCTAAATTCATTGCTCACCTTCTAAGTAACATGAGTATAAATGTAAAGATTGTTTGATTATTTAAGAAATAAATCATTTAGAAAAAAATGTTCCAAAAACATCTCCAGTACTTCCAGTAAGAATAACATCCAACAGCAACATATCAATGAAAGCATCTTGTTTTATTATGATGTAGCTGTTTTGAAAAGGTGGTTTTCAGCCTCAGACACCTGAGCAGAGCACCAGAAGTCAGGTGCTGTGCAGTAAATGACGAACGTGTTGCCATATTATCTCCCTTTAGAAGCATTTGAGGCTCAAACAGAGAGATACAGAGGATACATGCTGTTTCTAATATTGTGACCGGCTGATATAATAATATGCTCGGCTGGATGTGTTTCCTTGTAAAAGAAGGATATGAGAAGGTGAGCAGTCCCTCTCCTACTTTTGAAATGTGGCTGATAACATCCAGCCCTGTTTAAAAACCAGAGACAAGTGTGTGTGTGTGTGTAGTTTGAGGTACAGGCAACAAGAAGGCTGATTTCAAAGTTTTTTTTTTAGAGGAAGCTGCATTTTATCCAGACCAGTGTCGTTTCAGATGTCGGACTTCAAACGGGCTTCATTTTATTTTTTTTTTCTGCTTCTCATTTCATCTGATTCTTTTCCCTCCTGCCAAAATACCGCGCCCACCCCTCCATTAAAAAAAAAAAAGAAAAACTATTGTCATCTGAGCCTAGATTCATTTTAGATTAACGTTCACGTTTCTTTCTTTCCTGCATTACCTTCAAAGGACCTCCATTATGTTGCCAGTGATAAGGGCGAGGTGGTGCTCGCGGACGTGGCCAAGAGGAAAGCTAATGAAATCGAAGCCAGGGCCATCGCAGGCAACGGTAAGAAAATAATCACTTGTCCCAAAAAAAGAAAAAAGAAGGAAATACAGGCCATTATTCCTCCTTACATCTCGATAACCTCAGCAGCTCAGCCCTGGTGACTCAGCTGAGATCCTTTCTCAGGCTGAAACCCTCGTTTACCAGCACCGAGAGGAATCAAATCAGAATCAAATCAGATCACGTTTGAATAAAAGATGTGGGAGGAAAACACACACAACAGGTTGGCCTGCTCTCCTTCCTGCCTTCTTCATAAAAACCTTCAAATCTATACAAAGACTAACTTTACACTAATTCAGGGCATAAAATGAACGTTATTTTCTTGGTAACCCAGCATGGGAGTAAAACTCAACCAAGCCCCTGATTTTTTTTCACTATGTGCTGCTGGCCTTTGACAAACACTCCCCAAAGCACATACCAGAGGGGATCAAGCCGAGTTCCTGATTACAGACACATTCTCACACACACACACTCAGGCTTCAAGGGCCGACGGCTGGGCAGAAAAACATTCACATTTGCGAGGGAACTAGATGAACATGTCGGATGAGTCCTTCATTGATGCTTAAAAGCGCAGCAGAACGGCTGCGCGGGCTTGTTTGTGTGTTCGCTGATGAGCTATTTAACTCCACCGTATAAGGTCAAACCCCCCAGGCTGACCGTCTCGTCTGCCTGGCTGGGAATGAAAATGAGCATTTGTGTAACTCTGAGGCCTTTTTGCATCTGTTTTCCCTTTTTTTTTTATTTTACTAATGTGATGCTTAACACGCACACGCCCCCTCCATCATAAGCTCCCTTAATTATGACCTCGATGATTTAGCTCCATCACCCGCAGCATGTCCTATCCTTGGACTGCAGCACTGTGGAGAAGTGAAGCAGGGACACAGGTGGAAAGAGGAGGGAGATGAAAGGACTGATATATATGAAAAAAGATAAATATCATGTAAATGTTAACATAGGACAAAGATTTTAGACTCAGGGCTGATTCTAATGTTGAATGTGATCTTAAAAGATATCAAAGAATGAAAACCTTTGCTTTTAACAAAGGAGCTGGAGCTTTATTTGGTTCCTCTTCACTAATTTTGTTTAGTTACATCTGGGTTTTTACTTTGGGGTAAGTTTTCAGTTACTGATGGATTTAGATTTGTTTTCACGTATTTTTAACCAGCTGTAGGAACCAAAACTGTTTTTTTTTTTTGGAGCATCATAATGGAAACATCATGACTGTTATCTGAGCAAATTATGGTGATGAGTTTATTATGATCACAATAGATGAAAGGAATATGAAATTTAAATGTAATATCTGGAGTAATTTGGTTTCAGTTTTGTTTTTTTAAGTAGGATTAGACTATTTTGTTTGTTCTTATGGGAAACATATAACTTTGTGTTTTTATCCAAGCCTTTTTCCCAGATCTCTCTCAGAGCTCTGCTCTAACCTTGAATGATTGCATTTTTCGGTCTTAGAACAAAGTAAAAGAAAAGAAGGTGGGTTTGACTGATTCCTACAGGAAGTGAATGAGTTACAAGGTTATCCGTATTTGTCCATCAAAACGTTTGTTCCTGTCGACCATATTTTTTCTCCATTAAAACAAAGCAGCTGTTTGAGGAGATTATAAACTAAAGATTGTCAGAGTTTTTAGTATCGATGATTTTATGTAAAATTGTCCGGTTTCAATCTCTGGGTGATTGATTGGTACATCTCTACATATATTGTGTCACAAACAAATGCAACATGATGAATTATAATGTAAATAAGAGGAAAAAACTGAAACGGTAATGAAAGTAATTAGGAATGTTATTTAGGTTAAAGAAGATATTAAAGACAAGCCTGCTTCCACTGAATGAAGTTAGAACCTGAAAACTTCTATTCACAGCTCTAGATTTTAGATGTGTGTGTGTTTTTTTTTAGCCAGCTTTAGCATGCATAAAAACAACTGCAAGGCTTTACCCGACCTGCATGCTCAGAAAGCCTCTGAGGCAGGATCCATAGGGAACACTGACCTGCTCTGTCTGTAGAACATCGGCGGCGTGCAGCATGTCGCCCGCTGGCGTCTAAGTGTGCATATCAACAGCACATGAAAGGCAGGTCATCAATAATAAGGGCTGCTCTTCTGGCACAGCGCCTCAGTGAACAGGTGTCTCACCTTACACCCTCACACGCACACATTTATCATCAGCTGAATAACTGGCAGGGAGCTGAAGCAAAGTTAAACACAAGAAGTATCTTTCAAATTGATGGAAACCAACAGTTATGTTGTTTTTGTCTTTTTTTCAGAGTTAAAAACCTATTTGTTATGAAGTGACTTTCACTGTTATTCTGTTAGCTGAGGTATCATTAGTTTAAGTTTGTGGTCCAACTGTTTTATTTGCTTTACTACTTGCTTTTATCATGTTTTTTAACTTATTTTACTTTAATTTTCCTGTTTAATTTATGTAAAGGACATTGAATTGTCTTTGTAATTAATTATGCTATATAAATAAACTTGCCTTGCCTTTACCTGGATATAACTGGTTGAAAATCTGTCCTTTTTAATGTAGTACTGGGTAAATGTCTTAGATCTTGTTCACTATTCCTTGGGGGTCTCTAAAAAAATCATTATTCAGTTGTCCTGTGTTAATTCAGGATGATTCTCATTTAAAAAGTACCTACACTCAACAAATAAACCGTTTTTCTAATCTTCTTATTATAGAAAACTCAGAGGCAACTAACAGGATCATCTCTAAGGAAACATTGAGGAGAAATACTGTAGTAAAAAAAAAAACTTTGCAGAAAGAAGAAAAGAAACCCAGCCCATATGAAACACCTGTTAGCTCCAACGCTTGAACTTCCACTTGAAATGACCTGGATTAGTTTAACTCTAGTGACAAACACAAATAGGTTTTACGGTTATGAACAGAGAAGTATAACATTCGAATTTGCATCCCTTATTTTAACATTTAATTTATGATTATTAAAACTTAGTCATGTATATTTTTTTTTACAAAAGAATCAGGCAGTTCATGAGCCTAAAGATTGATGAATTGAATGAAACCCTTTCTAACCTTATTCTGGAAACAAGTGTAGGAAACATTATAACATTTAGTGGATATTTTGAATGGGTTGGGGATATAAAACAGTCTAAACTGCAGTTAGAAGAGCAGCCAGGACAGAAGTATGGTTGGAAGAAAACTATAAGATGTCCTGTTTGGATTTGTGGTAGTTTTATCTAATGGAAACTCCAGTGAATGGACCATCCCTGTGGTGAAACATTGGAATATTTTACTTCAGCCGGTTAGAGGTGATGATGGTAAAGGGAGCTCTGCACACTGGGTTTTACAGCATTATGTTTGCAAATTTATCAACAACTTGTTTTCCCTCCACAGCATCAGAATGGACTCCTTTGTGGGTCGTCTCCAAAAAACTCGATTAAAAAACGTTGCAAGTTTGAGTGAAAAATTGAAAAACTGTGAATAAATTTCCAAGACTAAGTCGGAAAACTGGAAATGAGGCCTGGGGTGAATATAAGATTGTTTTGACACAGCTACATTATAAGAGGCACATATAAAGGTACAACAGATCGGCAGCATGAAAAGAGTAAAGTTTCTTTTAAGCAAAACCAAAACATTCCTGTTTATGTTAGAGCTTAATGAGCCAACTTCTTCTGTAAAGCAGTTCTTCTTTTCCATTTAAACCCATTAGCTTGTTTTCAAAGCAAGATCTCTACAGGCATGGAGCTGCAGAGAAACAGTTTGGATTTAAAATTTTATGCATATACAGTCTCTTCCTGTGTGCTTTAAGCCGCCTCCAAACAATGTTTTCACAATGCAGTTTGGAGGTGTGCATATTGGCTCCAGTAGGAGTTCCTCACCAGATGCTTCCAACTAACATATGTCTTCATAAAAAGCTTAAATCGGAAGTGAAACCTGAGCTCGGATGAACATGTTTTTATTAAGCTACAAATGACCCAGCTAGCACGTTGCTTGTGCCTGAAGAGCTTTTACTCCAGGTGTGAGTTGCAGCTACTGAACTAGTTGGAGGCGAATAGAGCAGAAGCAATAGTAGCTGATGTTGCATCCTCTTACATGGATAAAAAAAACAGAACTGAGATGATTTACATTTAAAAGATGTAAAACCATCTTGGTTGGATCATTTTTTATGTTTTTTTTAAAGAATTGACTCAGTACCAGATTGAGTGGTTGCTTACAGTGGATGCCAGTGATGGATGCCACATTTCTCTGCATCTCCTCTCGTATTTATGTGCATTGATTGTAAATCCAGATCCGCAGAGATTCTGCTGCCGCTTGTACGCACACAAGCGCACAATAGAGAACACGGATCGCAGCTTAGAAATGCTCCGTTTCATAACAGTAAATCGCTTATAGCCGTCTGGCTGACAAGTGTGCTGATTTGGATTGATACGGCACTGTGAGAGGAAGAGCGAACAAGTGCGAGGGAAGGCCTTTTTCTTTCCCCTTCCACCACTCTCTTTTTTTTTTATTCCTTTGCAGTGCCAAGTGGAAAAGCCAACCAGGTTTTACGTCGGTCGCGTCTCCCCCTCACAAAGGCTGATGTGACTGCAGGGCCTTTCAACGGGCAGGGAAGAGAGCTTTATCTGAAGATCCACTTCTCCACCTCCTCTCTGCCTTTCTATCTCCTCTTTGTTGTTCCGGTGAAAGCCTGTTAGCTCCGCTGTGCGTTGAAGGAAAGACGTGGTTGTTTCTGCTCTCTTTTCCAGCTGCTTTGTTTGCACATCCTCCATTACTGTTTGACTTCTTGTCTCAATCTAGACATTCTCCCTAGTGGCAGCTCGCTCTCACCGACAAAGCCTGGCAGAACTACTCATAGCTCATGAACCAGGTCACATTTTGCAGCCTTTCAACCACAGAGGGCAAAGTAAACACAATAGATTTTATGTGATAGACCAACATAAAGTAGTGCAAAGTTGAAGGAAGATAAGGACTTTGAACATCTTCTACAAATAACCGTCTGAAAGGTTTGGTGTTCCTTACACTCCTTCACCGAGTTAAGGTAACGATTCCAGGAGAACTGAGACCTATCATCGCTACCTAATGGTTTAGCATCATGTATCCCAGGCTGGATCCAAGTGGTCTAAGGCCAAGGTTCTCGACTGGAAAAGAGGGTTTGTTCAAGCTAAAAGGTGAACCTTTTGATTTACCAGCTGGATCACGTTCCTACCTTCACCTGTGGCCGTATAATATTTGTTAACACCTAAAAAGCAGGACCTTGTTTCCAGGATTAGCTTCATACGGATGACCAGGAATTGGCCGTTCAGGATCCAGGACTGAGCTCGCTTCTGTTCTAGATGACTTTCTTGTCCAGTCGTTTGGATCTAGATCATCCAAGAGCTTGATTTTCCTTGATTTCTGCTCGGTGTCATTTTCGTTTATGACTTGATCTTCTGTCTTTACCTCTATCTGTTTGTTTAGGATCATTTTCCTGTTGGAAGGTGGATTTCCAACCCAGTCATGTGTCCTTACAGCCTCTAACGGTGCATTCACACCCAATGGGACTTATGTTGTTTTAACTGATGCAAATGGAGTCGAGTGGGAATGCAGACAGAACAAAGCAAAATGAACTTTTCTGTGGCTTTAACGGATATAGGGCTTGGATGTGGTCGTTACATCCGGTGACAGAGTGCAGAGGAGAAGGAGGTTCTTGTTGTCAAAAACTCCAAGATGATCCGTCTCCCTGATACTGGCCCTGGACCTTTAGAAGCGATCGTCCAGCTGCTGGCAGAACCGGGAGGAGATCTGATGGACTTAGAGATACCAGCATTATTTGGTGAAACCGAACTCCAGACACTCTTCCTGTTTGATGCTGGTGTCAATGCTGTGTTTGATGGTAGTTTCCTCTCATGTTCAAAAGAGAAAGAATGTGAAGAGATCAACAGCAGGTGAAATGGTGTAAATGCACCTTAACAGCTTTTAGCTCCATCCATCCTCCCAGCTTCTCTGTCCTTTTTTAAAACAAGCTTCCCCACAGCATGATGCTGCCACCACTATGTCTGTTTAGAGTTATTCGTAACATGTAGCGTTTTTAACATGGACCAAAACGTTATTCTTATTTTATCAGTGTTTCGTCAACATCTTTGCCGCCTTCCCGGCATGCAAACAGTCACACATTTTCTAATTAACATTCAGAAAAGGCTTCTTTTTTTGGAGGTCTGGATTAAAGGCCAGATTTGTTTCAGATTTGTCCTACTCACACTAAAGCGTTTGGTTGAGAACTACTCTTGTTCTTCATTCTTATGCTGTTGTTTGTTTTCCTGTTTGTTGCCAGATGATCTACAGGGAGACACAAGTCATCTATGTGGAGCCAGCAGAGGAGCAGAGGGGAGGATCGGATCTTCAGGCCCTTCTCCTTCAGGGAACCCCCCAACAGTGTGAGTACATGAACGGCTGACTTAGGCCCCATCCTCACCGACCGAGTCGCCATGTTTATTCACTCTGAGCTCATGTTGAACTCTAGAGGTTTTGTGAGTTTTCCTGAGTGAAATCTGTTTGTTTTCATTGTGTGGTTTTACTACACACACACCTTAGTACCACGCGGCCTTTGATCATCATCTGTGGAGGGTCTCCTGGGTTTTAAAAATCACTTGTCTGTTGTAAATCCCTTTATGAGAAACAGGCGTAACACAGCACCTCAGAAAAAGACCATGAGACCTCCTGTCCTACATGGTGGTGTGAGAGTGATGGTCTGGGGCTGCTTTCAGGGCCTCCAGCTATCAGTTAATAATCCTCACTGCTTTTTGTATTTACTCTTATTATCCTTGCTAGATGCTAACATTTAACTTATTTTTTAGAAACGTTTGAGTGAAATTTGTGACCGACTACGTTTACAGCAGCATGGCTGGATTTTCAGACCCCACAGAGACCTGCAGGTTGACTGAGATCTCAGAGATTCATGGTTGTGTGTTTATGCTTCCTGGAAGTGGACACATGACCTCACTGAGTCGGCCGGCCGCTCTGCAGCCTCACTCAGTCGGCCGGCCGCTCTGCAGCCTCACTCAGTCGGCCGGCCGCGCTGCAGCCTCACTCAGTCGGCCGGCCGCTCTGCAGCCTCACTCAGTCGGCCGGCCGCTCTGCAGCCTCACTCAGTCG
>JAUZNJ010106879.1:0-20532 GCA_034780135.1 Jordanella pulchra | reverse complement strand
CTTTGTGAAGTGCCTTGAGATGACATGTGTTGTGATTTGGCGCTATATAAATAAACTGAATTGAAACTGAATTGAATAGTATAATGCTACTACTCCAGAAACATTAGCCAGTGGAGCTATACGTAAAGAATGTTGGAACTATGGAAACTTTGATACCCACAGTCTGAACTAACAGCTAAACACCTAGTAGGTCAGTGTTTCAACATTCAAAAATGGTAGATGCTTTCACAGTTGGATTGTCAGAAGATCCCACAAATGCTATATCAATATATCAAGTGACTGAGAGAAACATTGACCTGAGAAATAAGATCATGGTTCAAATGAGAACTTGTCAACCCCAAAACTGGCTAGCAAAGTTACAAACATTTTCCTGGATTATATGAATACACCACCATGAATGATCCCTACTGCAGCCATCACAGGAACCAACCTATAATTTGTCTCTCCAACACATGGAAGCTCCATTCAGGCATCGTAATGGCTAAATAAGTGGCATATGGATCAACACATGACACAGGCACAGAAAGGCATGGGTAAAAATATCAGAGGAGCCAAACACAAACTGCTGGTTGGTAGAACAATGGCCCAAGTCTTCAAAACCAGACAAACAAACCTATGCCCTACCTGGGTTGACTAAAATAAATCGTATGACTCAATGCCACACATGTGGATCCTCGAATGCCTAAAGGTGTACGAGATCAATAGTTCTCTAACCACACTTCAAGCCAATTATGAAAACTTCATCAAATATGGAATATACCAAGGACTTACTCTGTTCCCCCTGCTGTTCTGCATAGACCTGAATCCCCTCAGTCAAAACATCAACAAGACTGGCTATGGATGAACTCTCAGAAATGGGGCCACTATCAGCCACCTCTTGTACACGGATGACATTAATGTACATGCTAAGAGTGAATGAGACATTGACTTGCTGATTCACAGGGATATCAGAATGTCATTCAAGCTACAGAAATGTGGCTGTACGGTGACAATGATAGGGAGGGTAATCCAGACAGGGGGGATCCAACTCGCAGAAGGGAGAAGTAGATGATGAAGAGAGCTACAACTACCTTGAAATACCAGGCAAATGACAACCACAATGAGGTCCCAAGAAAACACCACATTGTGATTATTGGTAAACAACAAAGGACAGCCATAGTAATAGACATGGCCATCCCAAATTATAAAAAAAATTGGAAAAAAGAAATTGGAAAAATACCAAGGCTTCAGGGAAGAACTAGAAAGAGCCTGAAAGGTGAAGGCAACTGTAGTGCCTGTGGTCATCACAGCAGTCAGGGCAGTAACCCAGACACTAGAAAAGTTGCTCCAAAAAATACTAGGAGAAGCATCAGACATCTCAGTCCAGAAATGTGAAGTTCTAGGGACAGCTACAATACTGTGAAGAACCCTAAAGCTCCATGGTCTGTTAGAGGACCGGAACATGAGAAGAAGAAACCACCCACACCACCACAGGAGTATGAGGCTGGGTGAGAGAGTACTTCTTTATATAGAAAAACCTGCTGAGATTACCTTAGCTACTCTATGCTAAAATTCCACATGCTTGGTTGTGCAGACCCCTCCGGTACATTTCATTTTTGAACTTTAGTTGAATTAGCATGCTTCAGAATGCCATCGAGAATGTCCTGGATGACAGTGTTGATAACTTAGTTTTTACCTGCAAGCTATAAGGAATATGTATGAGTATGTTAATGTAAACGCTTAGTCTGTCAGTCACCTGAACCTTGTTATTCATGTAAAGGGCTCTGACGTCCTTTACAAAGCAGTTAAAAAACATTGTATGCATCTATAGTTTTAAGGCTGTAAAGCTCTTTCACAGTAGGCACGATTCACTAATTAGCTGTGTCCTAGTAAGATATTGGATATCGTTTGTCCTTGTCATTTTTCCGTTTTGTGCCTCATAGAGGTTGACAGCAGTGATTTTGTGCATGTTTGTGATAAAATGCACAAGTGTTCTCTTGGACACTGGTCAAGAGTATCAATACACATTGTTTTTCTTTGTCTGAAAGCCATGATAGTTAGGGTTGCTTAGTGCTGCACTTGCCTACCAAGATAGCATGTGAAACACAATTTTCGTTTCAGGCTTGTGGGAAATATGTATTAGCTGGACAAAGCTGTACCATAAGAGATAATTAAATATTGTAGACACTGCATTTTAACATTAAAGCCCTCAGACTACACCAAGATCCATACAAATAGAAAGATACAATTGACTGCTTTATTAAAAGAATTGAAATAAAACATTTTAAACATATCTAAGCTAAAAGTAATTTCACTGACATCTTTAAAATCTCAAGTGCTTTAAGGTGTTAAGAAAGCTACCAAGTACTGTAAAGGAGATTCTATAGTCAGTTTGCACTTTTTATCCAATTGCCTGCAAAAATAAACCTAATATTTTTTAATACAACTGCAGAGAGTAGCTCATCAAAGGGGCATTTTTGTCTTTCTCTTCATGAATACCTTTATGAACATTTGAAAAAAAAAAGTGCCTCGTGTTGACTTTGGGAGTTTCAAAAATTGAGCTCAATTATTTTAATTCAAAAATATGTTTTTTGGTTCAATATTTCTTTAGCCTATCACTAGAGGATAGGAGCTCAGCAAGTGATATTGAAACCCAGAGTAATTATTTCAAGGGCTTGCAAACCAACAGCAGTTGCAATTACAAAGACAACAGGCAGTCTCTGCATATCAGTGAGTTTGGAGGCAAGGGTATCTGTGCTTCCTATTAGAAGCAGATGAAATGAAAAAGAACATTATGCATTACCTGGAATGAGAATTTTGAAATACCTCCCTGTTCATTATGTATACACACAACTACACTGCATAAACACCAATTTCTATTTTATTCCCATCGCACCCCAGCCCAGAACTGATTGATTAGATATTGAAAATGGTCTGTCAGCATGTTTTAGAGAGGTACTCATCTGATAATGAATGCATCACCTCAGCTGGAAGCTAATTATATTAGAGACACAACTTGGTTCTGCTGTCTTGCTCTCACTGTGTGGGCCCCATTGGGAGACAAAGTCATCCAGAAGCCCATCTCTACCACTCTAGCTCATCAACTCTCACAGTAAAGATTTCCATTGGCTATGCCCACTTACTCTAAATTAAAAAAACTGCTCTTCTACCAACTGCCTGGACTCCACCAGGTACACACTGAAACCAAGAGGAATGTATAAAGACAAGGAGTGATAGTTAACAGAAGCAAACTAAGTTACAAAGCTACCTGATCTGCTACAGCACGAGACAAT
Organism: Jordanella pulchra; assembly: GCA_034780135.1. Classification (NCBI taxonomy): domain Eukaryota; kingdom Metazoa; phylum Chordata; class Actinopteri; order Cyprinodontiformes; family Cyprinodontidae; genus Jordanella; species Jordanella pulchra. The sequence continues at coordinate 17,260 of JAUZNJ010106879.1, read as the reverse complement.
TTGTCCATCCTGGAACCTGCTTCTGCAATCTTCTTTGCTGCGTTGATCACATCTGAGGAGTTCTTCAGGGGGCCTTTGCCTCTGTAAGAATTTGGAGTCGTAGAAAGAGAAGAGTTACAGCCACTGATAATAAAAAAAAAAAAACATCGAACATGAAATCCAACAATGTAAAAAGGAAAGAAACTACTACCTTTCTTAATTTTTTTCTAGATTAGGCAGAAAAAAATGAATTTTAAATGTGTAAACTTTAAATGGGTTGTGCTTTTTAAGGTAGTCATACTTCTTTAACATTTCTGAAATTTCTCAAAATATAAAACCTTCAATGCGCTGTTTTGAAATTTATTACTATAGGCCAATATAAATTTCAAACAGGGTGAAAATTTGTATTTGTTTTTGGATGATATCTAGGTATTTAACAATTTTGCCTGTAAAGACCCTTTTCTTTTTCTCTAATGGTTTTATTGGGAAACTTACTATGTTAACTCTCTATCTAAATTTGTGAAATGCATTATGATGTAAACAGATGCTCGTGCTTGATTTATAGATTAGGGCTGCACAATATATGGTGCATATATGTATTCGTATCACAATATACGTATTAGTATCACAATAATATATCACAATCTAAACATAAGTCACTGCATAGAACAGTCTGAATTGTTATGCATTTTAGCTATTTATTCAAGTACGATACGTTCAGATTCTCTGTGTTTGTAATGTATTAAGTCACACTTTAAAACTTTAAAAACAAAAACAACAAAACAGAAGAGTGTTAGGTGATCAACCATGGGAAAGACTGCAAATATTTCAGCAACAGATACCACCAGCAGCAACTTTAATAAGTATTAAAATCGAAGCAATAACAAGACATTTTTCTTCAGTTCAACTCATTATTTGGGATCCCTGCTTGGTATGAACCAAAATCAAAAAGACTTTAATACTTTGTATTTACTTGTCTATTTATCATAAGTCCTATCTCTATTGCTAAAATTAACAATATTCCTGCATAAACCGTGGATCTCTGTAGCTCCTCTAGAGTTGACATGGGCTCTTGGCTGCTTCTCTGATAAATAATCTTATCCAGCCTACCAGTTTGAATCAACAGCCATGTGTTAGTAGATTTGACCTTTAAATGTTTAAATTACAATTCAATTATATGTCCTTATTGTATCGCCTTGTTTTTAAGCTTCTCTGTGACTGTATTCCAAAACTGTATGCTATATTCTTTAGTATTATTGATGCTGTAATAGTCTATAACAAAGCACCTAATATTTTAAAAAGCTGTAGTTCATCCAAAGCTTATACCGGCTTATCTGTAAACAGGAAAGCTGATACATATAACCATCATTAGGCTAAAGGTGAGGTTTAACATGGAGAAGGTTCTGTGATTTGAATAACAGCAGATGTTACAGCAAGCTAATGGCTAAATTGATTATAAGGACTACTACTTAAAGAAACCCAAAAAACTGTTATGCATCATGTCAGAGTTTGCAATCGCTGAGGCATGATTTATGTCATTAATAATGGTCTCTGAAACAGAAGAGTCTCAGTTGTGTTAAATCCATTTGTAATGTATTGCATGAACAAATGTTGAAACACATCAAACACATTACTGTAAAGCTCTCTGAAAAAAGAGGCTTTGCCTTACTGGAATTTAGATTTTTGTGTGTTACTCAATCAGGGCTCTACTTCCTTACTAGTTGCTTCAATGAATGGAGGCTTAAAACTCAGTGGGAATTTCTCATAGAGATTTGCAGGAGACTTCCTGCAGCTCCAAGGTGAAGTGAGTATTGCATTATAGAGCTGGCTCAACAGCTGATTAATGCCCAACATGCTCATGAAATCAAGTTTTTTAGCGCACAGTTAATTAAGTTAACAATACATATTTGACCTATTGTTTTATAAAATTTGAAGGGGAGATTTAGCCTTCCCAGTATTTCATAAGCATGTGGCACTGTTAGGCTCATTTACTAATATATATTGTTTTGTGCTGTCGAAATTTGCCATATGTGAAGTGTACGAGTTGCATTTTTTCCCTTTTTGCATCTAAGCTGACTGACCCTACAGTTGCCAAAACTTAAAAATAAGACAAAGTGAGAACCTATGTATCCTAGAGCCTATCTGATCTGTATCACATCTTTTCACTTTTCTGGTAGAATGTCTTGGGGAGGATTCACTAGAACTTGGAGCTGCTGTTGATCAGGTTGGTCTTCAACAACTCTGAGCTGTTATTCTAGACATTGAAGGACTATTGAGCTCATTTGGGCTCTATTAAGAACCTACTTCAACAGCGTATCTGTCTGTTCATGTCTGCTCATAGTTACTAGTACTGGAATTCTAATCAGGGTCAAAACGGACTATGTAAATACAATCAGGATGGATTCTTAGGATATATTGACTTATTTTATATTAATCAAAGTGTTTATGGGGATTTTTGTATGGGCATATACCACAACTATGCCCCTTTAATGAGCTGATCTCAGTCAAAAAAACTGCCTCTACCATCATGCTCACTTTTCTTAAAAATAAAAAATAAAATAAAATCTGGAATTTAAATCAATGACCTTTTAAAACCAAACAACTGTGCTAATGTCTGCCCTATGACTTCCACAAGAGTTGAATGTGTGCTTGAATATATACTCTGTTCTTGTTTAGTGATCTCTTAAAGCAAATGATAGCACTAGATGTTATAAGAAGGTATCAAAGTAAAGGGGTCCTAATATAAATGCATAGAATTTTTGGTTAATAGTTTTTTGAAGGACTGCATGTTAGATTGATGTTTAACTGTGACCACTGAGGCAAATTATATGTGATGTGGGATTCTTGTTCGGTCATAAGCTAAATCTGCGTTGCGTGTCCTAATGCCAAGCTGACTAAGTGGGGTTAACACCAAGTAATAATGGTGCAGTCATAGCACTACAGGCACAGACACTCATGACTAATCAGTGCCCTGATTTGTAATTAGGAAGATTTTTTTTAGATTGTCCCGTGTCTTTTAATTGGAGGAATGAATCAAAACCAATTCACTGGGTCAGCAAGCATCAGAGAATTTTTGGGCTATTTTTCTGATATTTGAGCTTACGTTGAGGAAATAAGAAATATTTCTGCTAGATCTAAAGTGGAAGCACACTTTTACACTTTGAACCTTTTTGGGTTTTGCTTTGTTAAAAGTTCAAACTTCAATACATTCTTTGGAGATTTTATGTAATTGACAATACAGATTAATGCTCAAAACATTGAAAAAGATAGTCTTACTATAATTACAACTGTAAGTCTTCTGTCCTTTTCCCTCTTCTATCTTTAGCATTTTTGGCATTTCCTATTTAAACCGTTCAAGCCATGTTTTTCTGTGGGAAGAGTGGATTTAGAGTGCAGCGTAAATGTATTGGATACACTGTATTTTACTTGAATGTCATGATCCGTAGGTCTGTGTTCCATTTTTTAAGCTTCCTGTTGTCTCTGTGCTCTCCGTGTAGTCCTGTCCTCCCTTGATTACCCCCAGGTGTGTCTCGTTTCCCTGATTACCTCCCTGTGTATCTAAATCCATCTGTGTCTTCTGTTCGTTGTCGGGTCCTTGTCTAAGTCGTCTAAGCTGTCTAGCCGCTCCTTTTTGTCTTCTTTTTTCTCCCTCTCGTACGACCAGCGCTACCGGTGTTTAAACCACCGCCACTGCACCTTCTTCCTGACAGAAGGACCCGACCAAAGAATGGTGAGGCACGCATTTAATCATGGACCAGGATGAACTGCTGGCCACGATCCAGGAGCATTTTGAGGCAAAGGGAAACCCCAGAGCCGCCTGTAGGCGGCTGGGGATCGCAATACGCCTGGGTTTGTTACTGGACTTTCGGGTTCCACGTTTTCCCCTGCCGGAGTTGGTGGAGCTCCAGAGGAAGGTGGAGTGGGAGCGCGAGGCCACCTTAGCAACTATGGATGGCCGCCCTCCGCCTCCCAAGATGGACCTTCGCTCCGCCAGCCCAGCTCCTGCGTCTCCGGGACCAGCTCCAGTCCTTCCGTCGTCCGGACCTCACGCCTCACCAAGGTCGCTGCCGTCTCCGGACCCAGCTCCTGCATCTCCTGGACCAGCGCCTCCGGTCACAGCTCCTGCGTCTCCGGGACCAGCTCCAGTACTTCCGTCGTCCGGACCTCACGCCTCCCCAAGGTCGACGCTGTCTATGGACCCAGCTCCTGCATCTCCTGGACCAGCACCTCCGGTCACAGTTCCTGCGTCTCCGGGAGCAGCTCCAGTCCTTCCGGCGTCTGGACCTCATGCTTCCCCAAGGTCGGTGCCGTCTCCGGTACCAGCTCCTGTGTCTCCGGGACCAGCTCCAGTGCTCCCCCTAGCGCTCCTCTTGAGTCCCCCAGTGTCCTTCTTGGTGCTCCTCTAGAGTCCCCTAGTGTTCCTCCTAGTGTTCCTCCTAGCGCTCCTCTTAGTGCTCCTATAGAGTCCCCTAGAGCTCCTCCTAGTGCTCCTATAGAGTCTCCTAGCGCTCCCCCAGTGCTCCTCCTAGTGCTCCTCCTAGTGCTCCTATTGAGTCCCCGAGTGTTCTCCTTAGTGCTCCCTGTAGAAGCCCCTAGCGTTCCTCCTGATCTTCCTAGCGTCCCTCCTGAGCTTCCGCCCCTTAGAGCCCCTTCTCTGTTCCCTAGTGTGCCTTCAGAGCTCCTGCCTGTTGGGGCTGCCCCATAGACTCCTTGTCCCCACCTCCGGGTGGTTCCAGTGACTCTTGGCCCCCGCCTCCGGCGCCACGGACGGGCCCCGGTCTGGCATCGTGGTGCGGGCCATCGGCGTGGACGCCCTCCGGACCTCCCTACATGGCTGCCTCCTGAGTTTTCTCCCACTCTGTGTGGGTTGTGTCTCATTTCCCTGATTAGCTCCCTGTGTATTTAAATCCATCTGTGTCTTCTGTTTGTTGTCGGGTCCTTGTCTAAGTTGTCTAAGCTGTCTAGCCGCTCCTTGTTGTCTTCTTGTTTCTCCCTCTCATACGACCAGCGCTACCGGTGTTTAAACTCTAAATCTGTTTGAGCCATGCTGCCTGGCCTGAGGACCTTCCGTTGACTGTATACTTTTGGATTATTCATTATTAAACCAAATTTTTTCACTGCATCCTGGTTCCAGCCTCTGCCTCACCACCGCCACTACACCGTCTTCCTGACATAGAAGGCCAAAAAACAATAATTTTATCAGTTTGCTTTCTCCCTCCATAGCTTTAGAAAGCTTCAAACAAGCCTCCAACACCATAAATCCCCAACCTGTTTAACAGTTGAATGAATAAATATGAAATGCCTGAAAGGCACGTGGGGAAAACGTTTTTCTGGAAAGGCTTATGTTTTAGGTAGCTGTTATTGTAGTACTTTACTTAACCAGTAGAGGGAGCAGAGTGAAACAACGGGCATCAATAAAAGCTGTAATGATCAAAGAAATACTTGAAGAACTGAGGCCTAGTTCAGAACACTAAGATAAATGTTTTTTTTTTTCCAAATACGGCCTTTAAGCCTCCACTTTTTTCACAGGAGATGTAACACATAAGTTACCACAGAAGCTTATTCTGTGCTGCTAGCCTGCTCTTGACCAAAGTAAAAGCCAGGCCTACTCAAACCTGTTGCCATATATGCTCACTCAGCAGTGACACCTATCAGAAAGCAATGGGTTTTTTCAGTGGTTTTGTAACCTTATCTGCATGTTTTGGTACTTTCTATTAACTTATAATAAAAACAATAATATATATCAGTATATAGTCAACTGCTTCAGTTATTTTAACATTACTTTGGTAGGACATTGTTACATGTTGCCATATTCCCCTGTTCATTTATAGGTTTATAGTTGTTCATTTGAAAAAAACTAAGCAACTCCTTTGACATTTTCAATTAAGTTAGGAATGTTCCCTTTAGTAAATGGATAATTTATCTAGGTTCATAAATATTGTACTCTTTATTTTTTCCCCACTTGACTTTTAGGACTGGGAAAAAAATAAGTATTTGAAAAATATTTTAGTCTATTGTTTTCTGTTTGCCTTTCAGATCTTTCATAAAGAAAAGTCAACAACAACAGAAAATTACGTAATGTAACAAAGTAATACTATATATACATTTAAATGTAGGTCATTATTAAATCTATTTCTACCACAACCCTGCTTCTAAATTTTTCATAATGACAAATAAAAATATTAGCAGTGATTTTACCTGGTGAAGTCTGTCATTTCCATCATGATCATACACATCTGCTTGGCCAGCACAATGATGTCATTGCCATTGTCATCCCACTTGGCCACTTCTGCATCAAGCTTGCACTTCTCTTGTCTGAAACTCTCCACCTGCTCTGCAATCTTTGCCTTCTCCTCCTGGGGAAGCTGTGCCATGATGGCCTGTAGAAAAAAACAACCAAACTATCAAAGGTGGTAGAGGACCCATTGGAAAGGAACATAGACGAAAAAACTGAGGTGGAAAACTGAACTAAAACTGGAGAAAAGATAATAACACAAATAAAGAAAACTGAAAACAGAGATCGATTAGTAGAATAGGAACACCTACTGAAGGTAGATAAAATGACAGCTAAGGTGCTGTTTATTTTAACTTTCAGAAATGACAAAACTACAAACAGGAACATTAATTTTGTACCCTTGCCCTTTAAGAACACTTTCAAATAATGTTCTTGACTTTGTATTTAATGATCAGACCTTTTCAAAACCCTAGACATCTTATACCCATAAAAGCAAATCCATTTCTACCGTCAGTTCTTTCCCAGCTATGAAAATACATTTCCTCTCTTAGCAGCCTTTGGGGGCAGGTCTAAAATGGCATAAATCTTGTGGCAAGGTCACAAGCACAGTTAGGACCTAGTATTATTTGGAAGATAAATGTATAATTACCTAGCCTCTAAGACCAGAGAATGAATTATGTATTTCTTCAACATTATGTCAGTGAGGTGAGGTGGAAGGAAGAGTAACCTGGTTTCCATTAGGTCGATTATATTGACTCAAGAGTCACAGATTGAAAATGAGCACAGTAAGAAAAAAGACCTAAATTCACTATTAGTTTTTCAACTTCTCTACTATTCCTTGCATTCCACATTTCAAAGAATTACTAACTTTTTAAAATGTAAAAAAAACAACAAAAAAACGGCTTTTGTTTCCTCCCTTTACAAATACAGTGTGCACATGAACCCTATCACTATGCTCCCACTAGAATATGTTTGAGGTAAATTTTAATTACAGACAGACATAGAAGGGCATAGAGGATCAGCGTTTTTTTAATCAAGACTAGGATTAAGACTTCCCCTTTTATAAAGCTTATACTTAAATTCTGAACACACCAAATCCGATTTTGTGTTCGATCTGACAGAAAATCGTGTTGGACGAGGTCATAGCATTTAGCGTTCATTGAGAGTCAATGGAATGAACACACCTGAGATGATATTCTGCAAGGGTGCTTGAGTAGCTCTGCCTGAGATAGACCCCAGATAGACCCTATTTTAGTTGGACTATACAGCAATTCAGCTGCAATTTCATGTGTCTGACAGGAAAAGATGTGTGGTAACAAAGTAAAACACATCCGCTTTGGGGGAAAATACTCGTAAAACCTGCCAATTGCACCGGAAAGCAGCTAGTATCGGAGTCACATGACGCATTTAAAGCAGTGGGACAGACTCATGCACAAACAAGCACTGAAACATTTTCCAAAAAGAATACTTTATCCATGATAAGAGTTCAGGAGGAAAGAAAACTGATTAAGGAGTGAATCTCTGAGTTTCGCAAAAACAACAACAGACAAACTTCAGGAGAACAAAAAACAAGACAATGAGGGGCAAAAATTCCAGGTAAGCGCTAACCCCTTTTTATGAAAAAAAAGAACAAAAACTTTGATAAACTTCACAGATCTCTCTCTGCAAATCACCATTAACTGCCTCAGCCAGCATATAAACTAACCCACAGTGTCTATTGCTGCATTGTTCCTTTTCTTTAAACGTCGTTCCCATTATATGTTTAATATAGGCCTATAGAAAATCTCTCTCTGTTGTGGTTTAAGAGATGCTGCACAGACTCATGAAGTTGGGCTTTGCTTTAGAGCTGTGCTAGTTCCTTTTTTTTCTTTCTTTTTTTTCAATTTCTATAGTTCAGTAAATAACCATTTCACAAATTTTTGGTAGGTTAATCACATTTGAGCTGCTTTACCTCAGAAATTGACACACCTAGACTCTTTAAACCTAGACTGCGTAATTCTATACCGAGATAAGAATTTTTTTAAATCCACTTTGTGTTGTCTAAAACCTTTTATGGAGATGCTTTATCTAAATTTCTGCAGAAAGTCCTACTTGTTTGTTTTAGGTTTCTGCCCGTTTCTTAACTAAGCTTCTAGTGCACTTTGTCTCTAATTGTTGTGTCTTCAGCTAATCTACTGACAGGTCTTTCTTGCTTTTTTCACAATTTTTGAAAAAACCTAAGAAAAACTTAATCTTCTTAAGCTTATAAGGTGTATTTTGATCAACTGACAATTTTGCATTTATTTCAAACAGTTAAGTCAATTCTTGACATTTCAACAATCCATTTCCCACTTGTTGGACAGCTGACATTAACAACTTGGGCCAGTTTTTCAGTGCTTTGTCCTTTTACTCCAATAGGCATTTCTATGGGCATAGATTTTTATGTGAATAACTGTATGTGCTTTCTTTACCCTTTTAGAACTTGTCAACCCACTCAGAGCTCATTTGTTTAAGTCTTACTTTTCTGGACACAACCAGCTATCAAGCACGTTTACCAATATCTTTTCTAACAGATGGCTTTAATGGACCAGTGCCTCCCTTTTCTTTCTATGTTCTTTTTTTGTGTGTCTGCCTCTTGAACTATCAAGTCAGCCTTGGTAGGGTTGGCCTTGGCTAACATTAGGTCTGATTCTGCTGGAGTTTTATTTATCTTCAGTGTTGCTGTTTACATGCTCTGTTTAAGGGATTGCTGCAGAGTCAGTCACACGATGCAAGCGAATGACTACATGCTCATCCAGGGGGAGCAAACTTGCAAAGTCAATGACCTGATGCAATCAATTGTGTTGCCTTAAATAAAAAAAACAAACTGCTCACCAATGTGTCTGTATCAGTTAAATTATCTCTATAAAGTGCCTTGAGATGACATGTGTTGTGCTATGTAAACAAACTGAACTGAATTGAATTAACGGGTGAGGATCAGTTTAGGCCTTCTCATTGCTCACTTACTGTGGCAATACTAGGCATTCGTGGTGGTTATTTAAAAAAGAAAAATGCTTGGCATAAACAAACAAGCTAAAGTAGCCCCCTCAAGCCTAGCGTAGATTTCCTCTGCTTACCGTGCCAGGACACACAAACAACACCATGGAGGCAAATCCAATTAAACAGCATGTGGGGTGAAAACACTACCCTCATTTAAAACAAATACCAAGTTAATATGTATTTTAGCTGCACAGTGAGGAATGAACTATTCAAATACAGTCACAGATTTAAAGTTGTGCTGAAAGTTTACATACTATTCCATTAAAGACAGAATAACATCACCTGCCAGTAAAAGAAATGGAAATTGACAAAAGTCATGATAAACAATATAGCAATGTCATGATAATATACATATATCATAACAGCGATTTGGAATACATATATATATATATATATATATGTATATATATATATATATAAAGAAAATAAGTAAACAAGGCAGATGGAGCTCCTGAACTAAAATTTGAAACAGGTTTTCAGTAAATGTTTCAGTAAGAGTTCTGCAGCTGTTGACAGGTATGTTGGTTCACTGTTCATGAGCACAGTACTTTAATTTGTCTGGGAAAGTTTGTTTTTTAGATTTGTTTCAAACAAAATTCTAAATAAATATGTTGTTTTACAAACAGTTAAGTCAAATCAACAGTTATTTAAGTCTAAATCAACATCTAGTAAATGTTGATTTAGACCTAAATTAATAAAGTTGATTAGTGATACTAGTGTGAATTTATCATTTTCTGTAATGGGAGGGTATGTAAACTTTCAAGCAGAACTGTATATCATCACTGGTCAATTCAGCTGGTCACACAGTATTGTAGGTCTTAGTTCCCCTAGTATAACAGAACCAATAAATATAGTTGATAACATCAAATGTATGATCAAAAAAGGCACATAATTTTTTTAGCATTTTGTAGTGATAGGGTGCTTGGGATTCATTTTTCTCTTATTAAATAAAATTATTAGCAAAATAACGATTTCTTTATTTACTCAAATCACCTGATATTTGTGTTTGTTTATAATGTTTGGACATCAGTGCCTAGGATGTCCCATCCTGTCCTTCGGCAGGTCACTTCACCTGCACTGCTTAGTGATGGTAAAATAAATGTATCTACTTCTCTATTTCCATCTAAAACCCTTTTTAACACATTCATTCTGTGGAAATAACAAAACTAATTTCATCCCACTGACTCTTTAAGGCTTCTTGAGCTCTCAGCTTGAAGCTTTGGCATGCCAGTGGCACCCTGGGGTGTGGTTTGATGATTACATGCTCACGTCCAGTGTGGCCAAAAATATAATGTAAACAAAGCTGTTCAGTAATTGCCGCCTAATCAACAGGAGCTCTGCCGTGACATTCATCAGGATCGCCTGACTTCAGGACCGTAGGGCTGTCATTAACATATTTGCTTTTTATATAGTTCCTGTGCCCAACTGTTAAAGCCATCAATTATTCACTCAAGTCTATAATTACTTTAAAGTGTGTACAGCTGGTATCTTAGATATGGCCATGTGTGATTTTGCTTAATGCCAATGTTCTGAGTCAGATAGTGAAAATGTAAACAGAGATTTATTAATAATTCTATGGGTGGATAATTCTCAGAGTAGACTAAGAATCTTCCCCACAATCTTTGTACAAAAGAACCACATCAAATCAGGGCAGACTGCTCCTCCACATAAATGAAAGAGTAAAAAGTCTTGGGGAGTAAGACAGAAAAATTCCCTGTCTGAAAAAACGGTTTGGGGGTGGCGGGTGGGGGAGTAAGGGATTTGGTTAGTATAGCAATTCACTTCTAAAATAGTGTGACAAAATAGAGCATGTCAGGGAGGAAGGCAGAGAAAAGGTTGTGAACACAAAGGAAAGCTGCACAGCACAGGGGTAAACACATGAGCCAATTGGGACGTCAGAGGAGCACAGCAGGCTCTTGGTGCTGCACCCATCCCTCCTCTCAACCACCTCCCCCAGCAGCTCTCTAGAATTCACTTATCCCCAAATCCCTTCCCCTTCTTTACTGATAACAACAAGGAGCGAGCCTTGGGAGCTTAACACAGTGGCAAATCCAGCCGAGGGAGAGCAGCGCCACAACACACTGCCACTAGGCTACGTCTGCTGGGATTAGAGCGCTTCCCGGGTTTCTTCACCAAGTGCGGCATTTTGAAATGACTTTAATTTGTTTCATTTGAAATAAACTGCCCAGACACTCAGGGTTCAATTTTATGGATGACCTATCAGCAAGGTTATCCAATCACAGTGTTTGGAGATGTTTACAGTGTGTTGACTGCCTGTGAATCATCTTTGGCAATTCTCAGAAGTCGGGCTTTTATTTAAAATCTTTGACAGAATTGTTCGCGTTTTAATAATATAGCGTCATGCATATAAGCAAAGTGGAGCCATTTTCAAGAAAATATACAGATAACATAAGCTCCTAAGAAAGCTTTTAAAATGATTTGATGTTAGCAAAGACTACAGAAAAGAGTGAACTGAGAGTAGAACTGAGACATCACATAAACATCCTTTGTCGGATATCTGCAGACTGGATGGGTTTGGCGGGATCACAACTGTAAACCTCAATGTGCTCATGTCAGCTCCTATGGAGAAAATGGATTACCCTCCTTGCCTGTTTGAAAAAGAAGACACAGCACCAGTGTGTACTTGGCATGACCGTAAGAGGACAGCAAGCTTATCCTAACACCAAAGACTGAAGCAGATTGTACAAATTACCACTGGTTTACAAAAAAAAGACCAAAACATACCTTTTATGGATGGGTTTGCCTTGTTCATGTTTTAAATTTTAATCTCAGAGGCCATGATATTGTTGGCTGGCAGAAAAACAGCATAGAGAAATACTGTCATTTTGCCAGCTACTGCATTCACTAATGGAGTATTTTAAAATATTTTTAAACTAAGAACAAAATATCAAATCATTTTATCCTAACATATTTGCAACATGTGTTAATGTAATTTTATCGCTCTGTATCTCTGTATTACTGTTAAAAGTCGTGAGAAATGGGACACTTTGCATTTTCAAACTGTTCACAAATAGAGTTGCCCACTCACAGCTTATCTGAGTGCCAGAAAAACTAGTTAACAGTTTGGTGCTGTAAAGCTCCTTTGTGTACAAGTGTTGGTGCATCTTAGCTCAGATGGCCCTGCAATGTAACACTGCAGGAGCCCTAGTGGGAGTATAAATACAACAAGCTAAAGTACTTCTCACCCAGAACCCCCCACAGTCTTTTCTGGAGTATGCCAAAACATGGGTCTGTTCTTTCTGTTTATTATAAGATTTGATGTTAAACTTACTTTCATTTAAACAAGGTAACAAGAGAACTCCATACTTTTTCATCTCGCAACCATAAAGTCTGTTTTTTTGGGGGGAGATTTTAGCAGATAATTTTATGATACACGAATGCAAAACAGCTTAACGTTAAACTCCAAAACAGAATTCAGTAAAATCCAAAACAGAATCACCCAATTAGTAAGTTGTATCTTATGTGTGATTTAATTTGAGCATAAATACAGTGGTTCTGTGAAGGACTCAGAGGTTTGTTGGACGAGACAATGTAATGTCTGAGGCGCATGATCTGTCTTCACCGGATGCAGAAGAAATGTGGAATGAGAGGAAAGTTCTGAGGAGGAGGCCATCACCCCTAAGCTGTGAGGCAGTGGCTCAGAGATACTGATTGGCTGTTCCCTCCTCCCACATGCAGTAGTTCTTGAGGGGACTGTCATTAAATATCTGAAAAAAAGACTCTTGAGGCAAAAAATTTTAACTTCAATGTCATGTAACCACAGAAAATGAATGCCAAATCATTATTTTGACCTAGAAAGATAAGGTACAATCTTTTTTGTCCAGTTTTAATGCATTTTTTATTTCTATTTTAGTTTTCTCTTCAAAATGAGTGGGAGTTTTTCAGTAGCTTTCAGGTCATGTGACTGACTGACACACAACTAATGTCAAGTTATTAGACTAGACTGGACAGATAATGCAGACTTATTTTTATCCAGTTATTAGGATTTAATTAAAAAAAAACATTTATAACGAGGTAACTTGTGATTTATGTTCATGATTCATTATACATTAGAAGAAACATATTTCATATACTGTCAGTTCCTAAGCGAACCAGGACGAGTGAGTCAGCAGAGAGCAACTACCCCGGTAAGAGCTAATGACGTCAGTTCAGTTCGTGATGGGGTCAAATCCCTGGCTAAGGCAATAGCAAAAATCAGATGCAGTAAGTCCTTTGTAACCAGGGGAGGGTGCAAGACAGGCAGTTTTAGACAAAAAAGCAGGGTTTCAATAGATCGTCAGTGAATTGTTAAAATAATGCCTGTGGCATGTAGAAAGCACAATAGGACACCCATTTATACAATTTATCAGCAAAAAAGTAAGCCTTAATAGATACAAAGTTTTCTATTATGTAGTTTAAAAAAAACCTTTAAAAATATCGGTACAACTGAAATCCTGAGAGTGTGCATATCTCATTGAACTGTAGTTCAAAAACAAATAACACATTTATAGCTATTTTATTATAATAAAACATGGACATAGTAGCAATAAAAATGTTTTAGTTTAGCAAAAACACACTGGGGCTTTGAATATGAATTTGTTTTACTTTTTTTAAGAATAACCAATGGATTTGGTGGTAAATAAGTTAAATTACTGAGGTAGTTTGCTGACAGTACCCCAATGAACAAGTTTAAACTGCATGACATTATTGCTCCTAATGGCGCCTTGAGGAAGAATAGGTGGCCTTCCACTCATGTACAGAGATTTTTCAAACACAGAATAAAAGAAGGCATCATTAAGGAGGTAGTAGCTCCACATTAGAGGCATTAAACTAAAACAGGACTCTGATTTGATTGGGTTTATTTCTCAGCTTTTAGTGAATTACCTCCTATGTTTGCAGGCTGTACAGGGGCCTTGCCTGGGCCACAGGGAGAGATATTGAGCCAAGTCACACTTCTGTCTTCCACAATTCATTCAAAATGCAGCACACCGCTAGAGACTGTGTGTTGCTGGAGGGGAGCAGGCACTGATATCCTCTTAATGTCCTTTAAGCTGGGCCCAAGTGAAAAATTGCTAATGTGCAACAAAGCCCAGTCATGGCGATCACAACGGAGGCCTTGGCACAGGTCTGTGTCACATTATGGGGAGCGTCTGAGGGGAAGTTAGTAATTACTTTGTTTGTGGTTTGTAATTTTACACCTCCAAACCCTGAACAGAGCTGATATGAAATAATGACGCTTGTTAGAATCAGATAAATGCAGCAAAAGTAATGAAAATCGTTGGACTGATTCATAAACGGCTAGGAAAATGACCAATGTAACTTTAAATTACATCTGAGCTATAAATAATGCTGTTATTATAAGAAAATAAAGAATTTCTAAAGACTGCTATTCCTTTATTCAAGCAAAATACGTATGATTTTTCCTGTTCTTGTTTGTTAAAAGTTTGTTAATAAGGGCACATTTAAAAAGGAGCACAGAAGGAAGTGATCACCCACTTACCCGAGCGCTCTGACCGGCAATAAGCTGGTCATCTTCAGTCTGGACACTAGTCCTGCTGCGAGTGTCATAGTCCTCCTGCTCAAAGTCCGAGTCATCCTCCAACTCCTCTGGTGTCTGTAGGAAGCAGAAAAGCAAATTCAGAAAATCAAGCACATCAAACTTAAAGAGAGAAACGTTCCAGTTGTAAAAAATGCAGTTTGCCTTTGAATTTAAGTGTCAGTGCTTGGAAAATCTGCCAGTCTGCCTTTCCCAGTTTTGTATTCTGCCTACAGTACTTAAACTGTGGTTTTCGGTATATAAACTTAAATATGCCTGATATGATTATCACAAATGATAAATTACCAAGATAGAAATAAAAATGGAAAAGGTTTGTCAAAACATTTAAGAGCAAAGCTGATGTAGACTTTTTTAATGATAATTGAGAAGGGTATGGAAAACAGATTATATGTTACTGGTACTTGTAGTTTATTTTATGTTTTTTGTTGTCTCTGTGGGGGAGAGTAATCAGTAATAATAGAATTTGTTGAATTAGAATGACTAGTATGTGAATAAATAGCAGTAAAGAAATTGTAAAAGACTATGTAATGTTTCGAAAAGTGCTAGAAATTAGTCCTAGAGGAATAAGAAAAAAGGAATCTATAGCGAAGCATTATTTATAGGCTAATAACTGCTTGTATTTAACAAGACAGCTGGGATTGTAAACAAACCGCTAAATTATATCAAAAGGAGTTTTCTACTTGGGAGTTAAGGAGAATGCAGCAGGCACCTACATTTGAGATTCTCCTCTTTATCTTTATTTATGTCTTACAAATTATTTGAAACATAGATGGTTTTACATGATGCAAAATTTTCAAAAAAGATAATTAACATTGCTATGCAGTCACTAACTAATCATATAATTCAAAAGTGACATAAAAAAATGCCTACTTGAAAAAAGACAAAGGCAGGGCTTTTAGGTCTTAGACACCCCATATTTTGAATTATTTTAATCATCTATAATTAAGCGTTTAGTCCTTGTACAAAAATAATGTTTAGAACTTTTATTTGAAGATGCAAAATATCCAAACATCTTTTTGTAGTAGCTGTAATTCTGTAACAATTCTGTAACAATTTGTGTTATAAATTCTGAAAAGATAATTTCCTGAGGAAGAATCTACAGACTACTTCATCTGTTGAAGTCAGTTCCATATTTATTTTGAGGACACATGCAGCAGCTGTGTTAACAGAAGGCCAGTATTCACGGGGAAATATGTACATTTGTGAAGTTTTTGTTCTTTAAATTGTGCTTGCATTTAAAACATGGAACCAGAATTGTTACAAATTACAAATGTGACAGCATTGGCTGTAGAGGTGACTAAAACCTCTTAAGTACTTATAATAGATCTAACTCGATACCTGGAAAAAAAAAAACCTGTCCAAAACTAAGGGGGATTTTTAGCCTGTATCAAGCCAGTATTTCTCTGTATTTGTTTGCTGTCTAGAATATATGTTGAGAAAAAAAAACTTAAAAAAGTCTCAAGCTGATCATGTCTCAGGTAGGATCATCAATAAGAGAGGAAATAAATCATCATTGTATTGAAAATATTGCTGCTAATTGTTCCATTCCCACAGTCCTTAGGTTATATGTCACAATATTAGGAATTGTTATATCCTAATCTTTACTATGGTTCTGTGTATCAGAAGTATTCCTTAATTGTTTACGTTGCCAGAGTGGGTGCCTTTGCTTCTGTCATGTAAAGTGGTCACAGCAGATAAAAGTCTGTTGGGTGGAGGCAGAACTTGCAGGGCTGCTAGATAAATGATTTCTGGAGCTAGGATCTCCAGCAGTTCTTTATAAATTATCAAGTGTTTCTCACCCTGAGTTGCTCTCTTTCATTCTTCTTTTGAGTCCTACTCCCAGTTGAAGGATGGCAACATGAACAAGGCAGGTTACCTTAGCTACCTATTAGTGATTCTGGGGAGCAGTAACCATCTCTCGTCTATTAATGCAACAAACATCCTCATTTTTCAGGTGGATTTGGTGTCAGGACTGGATTCATTTTGGCCAAGTACCTATTTTTTTCTGTGAGCTGTCCCAGGCATAGACTTTTTTAACATAAATTTGTTCAAATTTTGTATACGTTTGGCACTATTACTCCACTCTTTGTCCAGAGTAAGGACAGCTAAAATTTAACCTACACAGTGTATTATTGACTTAAAGGGAGAGCAACAGTAGTACATTTGTCTTTCTTTTATTTAAATTAGGAACAGATCTTAAACTTTTTTTTAATATTTTGTCATAAATCTACCAAGAAGGCTTCTAAATTGGTTGCACTACATTTTACTAAAAAGGGTTATAGAGTGGAGGTTAGTGAACATTCAAACTTGAAAAACTTGTGTAAAACATTTAAATACTTCTTCTTTACAGAAATGCAGTGTTCTGTGTGTTTGACTATTTTATTTGGTGAAATGAAAATTAAATATAAAGTTTGTACTTTTATTCTGACAAAACGTGAAATATATTTGAGAAAGTGTCAGTAGTCTTAGTA